>JAXGGA010013697.1:0-34403 GCA_038373865.1 Uloborus plumipes
ACCAAGTCGCAGAGTATCTTTAATTATCCTTTCTTCAATTTTTCAAGCATGATGTCGTCATAAATTCTGATAAACTTATTTGAAAAATAATGCAGGAGAGGAGAAAGACTCCTTTCCTTCTTCCCAAAAGCCTATTGATTAACATCTTGTCCATTACCTCAACTTCGCTCTCCTTCCTGTTAGTCCAACATACTCCCAATCATAGATGGCTGGTGCACCAAGAAATTGGGGGATCAAAAGAAGTTTGTGAGGAGCTTAGGGCGGCACCCTAAAGTTGTTTTTTTTCTGTAAAATTTGCCTATATTATTGGATTTTAACAAATGACCTCCAAAAACATTAATACAGTCTGAAATGCAGGATGGATTTTACTGTAGATATCCCCTTTGCAATTCAAAGTTCCTTTCTTGTGAAATAAGATGAGGAAAAAAAAACATTTTTGTGTTATTTTCAGTTTTTAATTTTCATGAAATAAATCAATCCACCCAGTAAATAACCGACCGTTAATTTTTCGCTCTAAAAAGTGAAGGGGAGCAGGTGCCCCCTTGCCCCCCCCCCCTCCGTACAAACAGCCATTGCTCCCATTGCGTCATAAAAGTTGCATTGTTTATTTTTTTTTTCAAACAAACTTTCTTCACTTCGAACCCCCCCCCCCCCGAAAAAAAATCCTGGCTACGGCCTTGTCTGTAACTAGGGATATTTGATTATCCGTTGCATTCTGAGTTAGCTCTTCACAGAAAAACCTAATAGTCTTGAAAGCAGTCTTCATGAACAAGTGGTACAAATTGTAAACCGAGAATGAAAGGGGCATTTTTAAAAATGGATTAGCATCAAAGATCTGCCTTTTTCATTCTCGGTGTGCATGACGATCCACCACCGGCGTAGCATACCATCATCATCTGCTCATTATAGAACCCCTATAGAGGATATGTAGGGGCCTTAGCTCATCCTGAAACTTAACATAAAATTTTTCCAGACATCCTGTTTATGAACCAATATTTTCCCAATGTTTCACAATATGGCATTAATTCGTTTCCTGACGGCATCGTTTGCATCTCGGACTTACCTCCTTCATTGCATCGGAACCTATCACTCCCCGTGTGACTGCTACTGTGTAGTATGTGATAAAATCATGGAGATAAAATGCTTTGAAAAAAAAAATCGGAGCGAAACCAACGCAAAAAAAGGTCCACTGGAAAAGCCAGCAAATCGTGGTTACAGATTTATGGTTAGAAAATGTATGAGAAATCTGCGCTTAGATGCTGTAAAAGTTATTGCTGAATTTAAGCTGGACTATGGGGACTGTGCCCACAAAAAAGTTTTCGTTCGTGAGAAAAACGGGAAATTTAGGCTTTGTTTCATAAAATAAATAATAAATTTTAGATTTTCGTCTGCTGCACTCCGCTCAACCGGCGGTCAAGACCCTTAAGTCATGTGGTAGCAGGAAACAGTTTGATGTATGTTTTAAGTGATTAAGAAAAGCTTTCAGAAAAAATTTACTTAAACAAACCTTACTTAAGCACAACTGTTGAAACTGAAAATTTCTGGACGCTCTATTTTACTTTACTTTTTTTCTAAAATTTAAATTTTCCTGAACGATTTCTCATAAGATATGACGTGTTATTCACTGCCGAAGTAAACAAAAGATGCGATAATAAACGTATTTGGCATTGTCTGTTTGCTGTTTGGCAACAATGATATTGCGCAATGTGTATGTAGTTTGATCAATTTTTGCCGATGTCAATGTGTCATTTTTAAAGTAACTTGCAGGTTCGTAGCATTCAATTTTTGTCATTTTTATAAGAACTTGCACTTTATAACTTAATCTAACATTATTTAGTTCTACTTGCAAAATTGTATTTATAGCTCAATTTCAGTCCTTCCCGTGGGACATGTTGTCTTTCATGTACACAGTTCAAAAGTGTCTAATTTTAGGGGAAGATCGCCCATGTGTTCTGAAAGTTATGGACTTGAAAAACTTAGTTGGACAAGCAGCAACAGTTTGTACCATTGCTGTTTTCCTGTCGGGCACGTAAGTGAAACTAATGATTGCTAATTTTAACAGCTGATAATAGGGCTGAAGATTCTAGATAGCAAAGCGTTTTAGCACTAATTTTTCACCTAACTGTACTTCAAAACTGTATCCATCCTTCAAAATAAATGATCTTCATCAATGAAAGGGTCCTTCAACATTACACATCTAGTATTCCTATACAGGGTTCTACTGTAGTATATAATACTTCTCTTGCTCCTAAATGCTATACTAAAACTAAGTGCGTTAAATCTATCGTTCATTAAAACGAAAGAAATTTATGCTAACAAATAGGTGTGAAACACAGAGCTATTATACAACCAGAGTGCTTTATCCGGAAGGTAGAAACGGTCTGTCGACATGGGGAGAAAGTAGCGATCTAATAATGAAGGAAGGGCTCATTTTTCTCGACAGATTGTGGCAGAATCGAAGTACATGTTCAACTTAGCTTTCACACTCTTTACCGTGTTACGTTCGCAAAGAAGTAGTGGTCAAAACTGCTTTCATGTTTGGAGCCAAAATATAACCCTGGTGCCCGCTGTAGTAAAATGTTATCTGTGATATGAAGCAAAATTGAAATTTTCAGTTTTTAGACAGTGACCCATAAACAATTATTTCAAACATGGTTTATTCTGCTATTTAGTGAAATGAAAAATGTCATTGAATGAACCATAAATCATTTCTGCTATTCAGTGAAATGAAAAAGTGTCATAAATGAACCATAAATCATTTTCAAAACAAGGGGGGGGGGGGGGGTGAGTGATTATTTATGACGTATTTCTTAGCTAATTTATTAACTTATTATATTTGTAATTGTTCAATTTTTATTTGATCGTTTTTCATTGTTAATGCATTTCTTAATTTTTCTTTTGCATCTTGTGTACAGTAAGATATTTAATGCAACTTCCAATGAAATGTACTTGCTGTAAGTTATTTATTTTAAAATTATTTCCCTTTCTATTTTCCCAGAGAAATATGCAGAAAAATTTATGCTAAGAAAAGCACAAATGATATATCTGCGCTTCCAATTGTATGTGGATTAGTGAGGTTTGTATTAGTAACATTTGTTCTTTTTTATTATTATTATTTTTTTTCTGGAACTAACAAATTATTTCGTGTACAGTACAGAACCTTTTATCCGGGAACCAAAATACCGGGAAACCAGAAAACCGGCAACATTTTGTCAATTTTTCCGCCACTTTTTAAAATACGGCAATTTTTGGCAATTTCTAAAAAATGAAGAGGTTTTTTTTTTCTTTTCGTTTTTCTTTTAAAATACCTAAATAAATATGAACGGTTTCTTTATAAATACCATATAAATGGCATATAGCTCAGAAATGTTTAATATTGTATTATCTATAAGCCCTTCTGGATCGTTTTCTCTTCAGATTTTAAGATGCATTACTATTTACTATGGTAACTTGGGTTTTATAAACAATTGACAAATGTCGCTTCGTAGCGATCCAGAAATCCGGGAAATTCAGTTATCCGGGATAGCTGTGGTCCCGAACATCCCGGATAATTGGTTCTCTACTGTATTTAAATTTTGATACTTAATCATTTAATAGTAGTTCTGTACATATGTACATTAGGGTGTATCGAAAAAACTTTTTTTTAAAATTCAATCTACTAAGTTGATAAAAAGTTGCCCCTACCTACCCACATATTTCACAAAAAATTTCAGTCTAATCAGAAATTGTTTAGGTGTTCCGCACGAGGCCTGAAGTTTGTGAATTTCTTCAAAAATATTAATTTTTTCTAATTTTTTTTAAATATTCAGAATAAATGTTAAAAATAATTCAAGTTGAAAAATGAACACAGCAAAGTCGGGGGACAAAATTGGGTTTGAAAAAAAGTATATTAAACATCATTTAGATCTCCCACATTTATTCTAAACTTACGTAATTTTCACCAAAACTAGCATTTTACAAGGCCATGCGGCTTGGTTAGAAAATTGTTTATGAATGTGGAATCTAACTGAATTAACACTTGAAACTGGGAATCATCTGTGATTTATGTAGAGTAAAAAGTAAAATAATATAAACTATAAGCAGAATCTAAGCCCCTAGTCACACAGTGCCCGCGTTCTATCGGGGCCCCTGTGATGGTAAACGAAATACAGCTCCGCTAGCATAGCTGCTATAGGATTGTAGACGAACATATATCTTTGGTTGAGGAAACAGACTCGAAATATTTCGGACATGGTGCTCCAGTAAATGGCCCAGGGAAAGAAATTGTAGCCTTTATAGCTTCAGTTTCATGATTTATGGGAATAAAAAAGTTCTATTGATAAAGAACATAAAAGTTATCGGTTGTGATGGCACATCAGTTAACACTGGAAAATCGAATGGTGCTACAGTCGAACCCCTCTATAGCGAACCCGGGATATAGCGAACTCCCGGCTATAGAGAACTTTTTAATTGGTCCGAACCGAACTGAAACCTTATGTCATTAATATAATTTTGTACGCTTATAACGATCCACGAACCTTGAAAATTTGGCTATAACGATACTAAAGTGTCTGAAATTTCAAATGTTTTTTTCTGAACCTGTCCCAGTGACATTCTTCAGCGATTGTTCACCATTTTCTACAATGCTTACACCTTTTTCTCTGAAACAGCCCAGTCCAGACCACGTTCCCCCCTTATTTTTCCCTTTGATATGCAGCTCTTTCTTCAAAGGGGGAGGAAGGAAGGAGCCACTGCCCCCCTCAAATTTCAACTGGTTTTAGTCAAAAGACGAGATTATTGGTTATTCAAGCGTTTGTTCTGATTTTTAGTCTATCTTCCATTGCTTTGCTGATAGTAATAAGAGTGAACTTTGCAGTAACCATCGTGGCTAGCGGAAATAAACGAAAGGCATTTTCTGTAGAAAAAAATGTTCAATTCATTCGAAAATTTGAAATTTTTGAAATTCAATCATCATTTCGCAAGAAATTTTCCCTTTTGAAAGGTACTACAGCCACGATTTGGAAGAATCGTGATTCCATTAACCATTATAGCTACTAGTTATTTCTAACACTTTAATTTATTACCTTTTCTGTTAATGAAGACATTGTGCAATTACATAGCAAATTACCGAATTCCGAATTCTTTTTGGAAAATCGGATATAGCGAACCCCCGGCTATAGCGATCACTCAGGTCTGTCCGTTGAGGGTTCGTTATAGCGGGGTTTGACTGTATTAGACTTTCAGAAAAGTCTTTAGAACCCTCACTACAAGCCCTGGTATGTTTTCTTCATTTAATGAATTACCACTTAGAAAGTTAACGGTGGCTCTTGATAGGCTGACTACTGGACAAAATTCTTTTAGTTGACCTATTGGAAAATTCTTACAATATTGCTGAGATCTACCAGTCATGAACTTTAAGAAAACAAAACGCGTTTTACCAGAAGTTGTTGTCAAAGAATTGAGTCAAAAAAACTTATAGGATTTGTCTAAAGCTGTGATGTCTGGCAAATGTTCTCAAAATTTAGCAGAAAGGAACACTGCAACCTTTTCCCATGCAAGATTACTTCTGTACAATGTGGAATGGATAACATTCAGGAGATTTGTATCCAAATACTTGCTGCAATCTATGATCTTAAAAAATGCTTACATGCATGAATAATTTTATGCTGAGATTCGATTGTAAAAATGCAGAGAGTATAAACCTTTATTATACATTCTGAAAGTTTACTTAACTCTGAACTTGGATCACTAATTGCGATGTATAGCCTCAAAACTGTTTGCCATTGTGAGCCATCTTGCTTGAGAAAAGCTTGGAGGGTTCCTTTCTGCTAAATTTTGAACATTTGCCAAACATTACAGCTTTAGACACATCCCATAAGTATTTTTGACTCAAATCTTTGACATCAACTTCTAGTAAAACGCGTTCTATTATCTTAAAGTTCATGATTGGTAGATCTTAGAAATCTTGTAAGAATTCTCCAATAGGTCAACAAAAAGAATTTTGTCCAGTATTCAGCCTATCAAGAGCCACCGTTAACTTTCTAAGTGGTAATTCATTAAATTAAGAAAACATACCACCTCTTGTAGTGAGGGTTCTAAAGACTTTTCTGAAAGTCTAATAGCACCATTCGATTTTCCAGTGTTAACTGATGTGCCATCACAACCGATAACTTTTATGTTCTTTAGCAATAGAACTTTTTTTTTTCCATAAATCATGAAACTGAAGCTATAAAGGCTACAATTTCTTTCCCTGGGCCATTTACTGGAGCACCATGTCCGAAATATTTCGAGTCTGTTTCCTCAACCAAAGATATATGTTCTTCTTCAATCCTATAGCAGCTACGCTAGCGGAGCTGTATTTCGTTTACCATCACGGGGGCCCCGATAGAACGCGGGCACTGTGTGACGAGGGGCTTAGATTCTGCTTATAGTTTATATTATTTTACTTTTTACTCTACATAAATCACAGATGATTCCCAGTTTCAAGTGTTAATTCAGTTAGATTCCACATTCATAAACAATTTTCTAACCAAGCCGCATGGCCTTGTAAAATGCTAGTTTTGGTGAAAATTACGTAAGTTTAGAATAAATGTGAGATATCTAAATGTTGTTTAATATACTTTTTTTTAAACCCTATTTTGTCCCCCGACTTTGCTGTGTTCATTTTTCAACTTGAATTATTTTTAACATTTATTCTTAATACTTAAAAAAAAATTAGAAAAAATTAATATTTTTGAAGAAATTCACAAACTTTATTCCTCGTGCGGAACACCTAAACAATTTCTGATTAGACTGAAATTTTTTGTGAAATATGTGGGTAGGTAGGGGCAACTTTTTATCAACTTAGTAAATTGAATTTCGAAAAAAAGTTTTTTTCGATACACCCTAATGTACATGTAGATGGAGTTTGCAAAAACTCATTAAAAAAAAAAAATCTTGAAGAATTTGGTGGAGTTCTGATTAGGGATTGATTGTGAAGATAAATTTCTTTCAAGGGGTCAATGTATGCATAGTTTGGGGAACAGGATTCAGGAAAACCAGATGTTCAGTTTCAAGTCCAAGGGCATTCTTAATAGAAAGCAGTCTATCATTGTTCTCACGACATCCTTTGAACTTTCTACAAAATTTTGTACTAAGCAGAGTGTTGTTTTTACTAGTATTAATTCAAAATACATAATTGAACAATAACTTTTAGTGAAATTATATAATTAATAAATATTAAATTAATCAAGATGTATCCTCTTCCAGCAAGCATATGTATTGTGTACATTGTTTCTTTGCATTAAATTAGGTTTTACATTTATAAATTTATTTTTCTTTCTTTGATTAGATTTTCCAGCTCAATTCAAATATTATATAACTTGGCTGTTTTTATCATTGCTTTCATAATATTTCAGAAGCTCTTCTCTTTTCCTCATCTATATCTAGGAGTACGTTTTTTTCGGTGTTGCTTTTCTTAAAATTCGTGAAAAAGAAAAAAGAGATACATACTAATTACTGCAAACATTGATAAAATTTGGAAAAACATTCCTAATATTATACAATAAGGTATTTTTTCTACTTTTGAGTGAGGATCTAAGCTCAGAAAAATTCTGATTTCGGAAAAGGTCGTGAACCTGTGCTGGATTTAAGGTTTTGTACTGTATCTGGGGCAAGATGGTGCCCTGCCAAGTCAATCAAAAGCGAATCAAGTCGAGTCAAGCAAAAGCACTGCGGTACTATCTTTTTCTCAGAGCAACTCACGGCACTATTGACCCCTCTACAACTTCATTGTGGGTAAATATATATATAAAGGGTTTTAGTGGGACTAAGAGGACATGTGATAGCAAGTTTCAAAGGTTGATTGATGTGTAAAGTCGTCAATAGTATAAAGTACATTTCCAACAGGTAAAATTATAAGAGATATATCTAAATAAAAGAATTGTATTACTATCTCATGTTGTAAACTAATTTTTCATCATAGTCACCATTGACAGCTGCACATTTGATCAATCTCTAGATTCTTTTATTCATTTGGTCCATGAAGAAAGTTTCAGGTTGACTGTTCTAAAAACCTCCTTATATACCCTAAAAACCTTCTTATATTGTTCTGGTATTTACGAAACTGGCAGAAATTTTATTGTTCTAAATGTGTATGATAAGGTTTGAAAACATTTTTCTTTTTTTTAAACCAATCTTATATCTATTTTTTCCAGCTGCTCTTTATGGTTACGGTATGGCATATTGATCGGTGATTCAGCGTTAATGATTGTAAATGCCACTGGTGTGACTCTTCAATCCTTGTATACTTTGTGGTATGCCAGGTTTTCATCTAATAAGGTAAATTATTTTTTTTTATTTTTCATTGGACTGAAACTGAAATGTGATATCCATCATTTATAGTCTTTAATAGATCTTATATCCGGTATATGACCAGGAAAAGTGGACGGAACGTATCAGAGTCATAAAAAAATAAGGAGAAAATGTAGAAAGTTTTTACATTTTTGTAAATTTTAATAAAAACCCTTTCTTAGAAGAAATTTTTAATAATTACTAAATTTTAGTTACTGTACACACTTCCAGTAAAACATCAATGCTGGAAGTGTGTATTAAATGTTTTGGGAGAAAACTGAGCAAGAATAGGCTAGAGTAGCTAGGTTTAAGCTGAGTTAAAAAGGTCTTTTTCAAAAAAGCTAAAACTAGAAAAAAGGCTTTAGCAAAATTCTAAAATATCAAAGGTTAAGAAAGAGTGACTATGTTTACATATCTTTATAATTGTCTCTATGTATTTCATCTCTTGGTGAAAGCTAAATTCAAAATTAACCAATGACATTTTCAAAGATATAAATCTACAGTAGATCTTTTTTTGTTTTTAAATTTGAAAACAAAAATTAAGAATTATACTTTGCATAGAAAGAACACAAGTTTTTTAAAATGCCAATAATGCATTTATTGGGGATCATAAGATAATATATTGTTCATCTGTTTTGTACAATTTACAATAAAATTAAGTTTAATATTGCTATGCTTGCTTCCTTTCGCAGATTGTACAAGGTGTTTTGTTCTATTATAGTTTACCAAAAAAGCAAAAATGCCTTGTTTCATTTTAGTAATTTACATAGTATTTTCACATTTTGTAAAATATATACGAGCATAGCAGAAACCTTGCAGAGTAAACGCGACAAGGTTTTATGGTTGTCATTTTTCATTTTAGATCAGTTTGTACTTGAGCTTTAAGCTGTTATAGGGGAGAGTGAGTATACATGATCCCTCAGGAGAAATTTTCCCACTTTCGAATCTGGACATTGCTATAACCAGGACGTCCGCGCACCTGGAAAGTCGGGGAAAGTCATAGATTTTAAATATGATCGAAATTAATCATGGAAAGTCATGCATTTCAGCAAAAAATGTCCAAAAGTCATGGAAACTGACGTTTATCATGAATTTTATCGTGCAGGACCGATTGTTATTTCTCCCGATCTCGGAAAAACGAAAATACTTCTATTTTCATTCTACTTTGTTATTGGGTGCAATCTTATTAGTCAATAACAATTTTCAACAAGTTGCATTGTGTTGACCAATTACTTAACGTTAAAACCTGTGAGCGGCGAATTTTCAGTAACTGCGCATGTGTGTGGACTTCGTCACCTGACTGACAATATAGAGATACAATAGAATAGAGCATGTGAGGCATTTAATTTGTATTTCACACTTTCATACTTCTTTTTTGGGGGATAATATGTTATTTTGGCTTTTAAATGCTGCTAAATCCTTGTACTCTTTTTTTTTTTTTTGTATCAATAAATTGTTGCACATGATCTGTTTCAGATATATTTAGTTAAATTCTTTTCTTAGCTTTGGTTTAAATTTATTTGCATAGCCGAGAAAAAAAGAATATTTTCTAAAAGCAATGGTGCACTGTCTTACACTCTATATTGATATTTATGCTCTATTTTGATGTCTGTGTCAAATGAAATAGTTAAAATCGTAAGTCATGGAAAATTGTTTGCAAAAGTCATGGAAAGTCAGAAAAAGTCATGGATTTGAACAGTTCAGGTTGAGCAGATACCCTGTATAACACAATTTTAATATATAGTATGTTTACATTCTCAAGTGTCAACTGGCCCATTTTGCGCTTGTATTTGGGATTATGCGTTATTGGCAGTTTTTAGAAGAGGGTTTTTTTTTTTTTATTGTGGATTAAAAATGACACTAGCTTTTTTGAAGAAGTTAAGGAGTACATATATTTTTGTATTATACATTAAAAGATTCAACAAGATGTTACAAATGTGAAACTCATCGCCACATTATGATACTGCCAGTTAAAGTTTGCCCTAGCTGTAGTGATCTTCATCAGCCCTCCTCGCTTCTTTACTGCAAAGTTTCACTATCTGTCCTGCGGAGCATCATAATTTTGGTTAAGACACCCAAACGTACTACCATATTTAAAATATTAATACAAATCTAAAGAACAAAGTTTTCTGCATGTAAAGAAAATTATTTGGAGCTTCCAAGCTACATAGAATGGAGCTATAACCTTTCTTATTAAGTTTTGATGAACTATGTAAACCTTTCACACGGGTGGCAACAAGGATTTTGTTGGCAGATATTCTGAAAAAGTTCAATGATTTAAAACTCTTATGTTGCGTTATTCATTTATCAACAAATTAAATATAATGAAGTCTTGGATATCCACCACTAAACAGTAGCATTGTGAAGGTTACGCAGATCCTAATTCCAACCTGTCAACCCTGTCATGTTAGGTTTATTACTCTAACTATGGTGATCTTTATCTGCTTCTCTAATGTATCTTTTGTCTTTGATACAAAGTTTCACCATCTGTTAAGCATCATAATAGCAACAATCCTGACTTCCTGCTGTTCAGTGTGTATAATGGTTGCAGCTCAAATTTTAACCCTTTCCTTGGGAGCTACTTTATTATGCTCAACCTTCTCATGTTCTTTAAATATTTTCATTGTCCTCTCTATCAACAAATGACAATTTTTCTTCAATAATTTCACACTTGTCATCTCCTGAAATCCATTTTCCTGCTCCAACCGAAGATGTATCCTCGCATCATGAGATATGTTGTGCTAAAGGCAAAATATTTTCCTGTGCTTCATTTTTATTTATAGTCCAGTTTTTCTTTTTTAATTTTATAGTCCTGTTTCATTTCATTAAACATATTGTGTGTCATTTTAGAGCATATTGAAATGAAGTTTCATTCTTAGTCCTGTTAATGAGAATAGTTTTATTTGTAGTTATTTTCTTTAGAAATATTTTTCACATTATTTTACAGGGCATTTTTTACAGACAAGTATTCTTTGCTGTTTTTATTATTGGACTTTTATATTATTTGACAACTTACACAGTTTTAGAAGAAAATGCTCGAAGCATATCTGGCATTGCTGCTTGTAGTGCTGGTGTTTTGTTTATGGGTTCACCGTTAGCCGCTGTGGTGAGTAATGTTAGTTTTTAAAAAAAGTTTTGTCTAGTTTTAGTGTTTTGAATGCTGTAATTTTGCAATTTTTCCTGTTCTGTGTCTTTACAATCATTTCATTTCCCTGTTGAACATTTAAAAAACATTTAATAGTGATGCAAAAGTATTAAAATGTGTATAGTTGTATATACATACATATATATATATATATATATATATATATATATATATATATATATATATATATATATATATATAGTTTTTTTTTCTAGAATTTATTTTGCATTGCAATTTGACTCTTAATCATTACAAATTCTCTCTGATAAAAAAACTGCCTGAATAAAATCGACTAGTTTTCAAGTTTAAAATAGAATATTAATTGAAATGTGGTTGAGATTTGACCACTAGATGACCATTGCAATTGAGGGCAGACAACATTGAACTAGGGGCAGACAACTTAACAAGGCAACATTGAAAAGGCTACACAGATCCTAAACACAGTGTTATGACTCTATCAGGTGAAGTTTGCCCAATTATAGTTATAATAAGTCGCTTAATCAGTTCACCTTTTTGCTTTCATGAATTATTACTTGGCAGGAAATTGAGATACCTCATAAATTTAATTGGAATTGGAAAATATGAAATAAAAAGACGAAATATGTTTTCAAAACCAGCTTAGTTTAAAGTATTATTGTCGAAAATATCCGTCGGTATTGCTAAATAAAATAGAATAATAAACAAATAAGTCATACTTCAAAATTTTTAGTCAAGCAAAATTAATTACTTTAAATGCTTTTTGTCTCTCCTGTATTTTTTAAAAATGGCTTGAGATGGTCTATGTACACTCAAGAGCCAAAACATTATGACCACCCCCTACATTTTGCAATGAACTTGCCTGGATGACATGAAAGGCACCTGATCATATGGAAGTAGTATTTAACTGCTGCTGGAGGGTCTGAAGAATAGTTATTTCACTTACTCCTATGTGTGATGGAAAATGCTGTGGATCTAATAGACTTTGATAGAGGGCAGATAGTGATGTCTGGAAGGCTTGGAACAAATATTTTCGAAATTGCAAGACTCATGGGTTTTTCGCGGTCTACAGTTGTTAGTTCTTATGCAAAGTGGACATATG
The DNA here is from genome assembly GCA_038373865.1 of Uloborus plumipes. Lineage (NCBI taxonomy): Eukaryota > Metazoa > Arthropoda > Arachnida > Araneae > Uloboridae > Uloborus > Uloborus plumipes. Next base: position 12,534 of record JAXGGA010013697.1, read on the forward strand.
ATGGTGAAACCAGCAGTACACGACATGGTATTGAACGTCCCCACGCTACCAAAGAATGAGGTCGTCAGATATTATCTGACTTGGTGAAGCAAAACCGGAACCAGATAGTGGCTCAGCTGACAGCCCAATACGATGCAGAGCCAAGTAGAATAGTATCAGAGCACACTATTCAGCAGACACTGTTGGATATGGGTCTACGTAGTAAACGTCTCACTCGTGTGCTTTTGATGACCAAGCATCATCGCCAGCTGCACCTGCGCTGGGCCCAGGAACATCATGACTGGACCATGGATCAGTGGGTGATAGTTGCCTTGTCAAATGAATCACCGTTTGCCATTCATCACGCCGATGGCCATGTCAGGATACGCCGTCTTTCAAGCGAACAGTCGCTTTCTCAATGTACAGTAGGTCATACGTTGGCCGGTGGTGGTGGTATTATGCTTTGGGGATGTTCTTTCGAGCGTCTCTGGGACCCATGGTTGAGGTAGAGCAGATCATGAATGCTGTAGGGTATCTGGACATCATTGCGGACCAGTTTTACCCTTACATGATCTCTATTTTTCCAGCTGGAAATGGAATCTTCCAACAGGACAACTCCCCGTGTCACAAGGCTCAAATTGTGTTGGAGTGGTTCCAGGAACATGACGCTGAATTCCAGTTAATGTTCTGGCCTCCTAACTCACCGGATCTCTATCTGATAGAACACATTAGGGATGTTATGGGATGGCAGCTCAGAGTTCAAAGACCACCAATTCGCAATAACTCAGATTTACACGACCGTTACTTAAACATCTGGTACAATCTGTCTCCCGCCATCTACCAAGGACTTGTGGTAGCCATGTCAAGGCTGGTTTCACCTGTGTTGCGGGCTAAAGGTGGGCTAACTTGTTTTTAAGAGGTGGTCATAATCTTTTGGCTCTTGGGTGTCTATAAACTGATTATTGGGGCCAAAAAAGGATGAAAATCCCCAAGAAAATTTTGTTATATCAGGGTTCCCACGGTCCTTAAAAGTCCTTAGAAACTCCTTATTTTTCATTGTGAAAAATAAGGGCCCTTAAAAGTACTTATTTTTGATTAAAGGTCCTTAAAATTATTTTTAAGTCCTTATTTTTCACTACTGCTAGTAATTTAATGATATGAAGTTGCTAGCAAGAGAATGAAAAAAAAATATTCTTTCAGCTTTTCCTTTTACTTGCATTGGGATCCTGTGTTGAAATCTAAGCATTCTCAGTGAGAACAAAGAAAACTAGTGTATGTGGGGGGAACTGGGGCTGGTAGTTGTCTAGAAAATATCCACTCACTATTTGGAGTTTGAAAAAAAAGGGCGCTTGAAAAAAATATATAAACTAATAGATGCTTTAATAAGAAAAAAAACTTTGAACTCTACAAATTTTTTGTTCTCTCGTATTTTCCATTCTGTAATCCATAGCACAATGATTTATTTTAAAACTGGTGCTCAACCTTCTTTAACTCGAAGGTCATACCTCATATTAAGATGAATGTTGTATACCAGAACACTTAAGTCTAAAGAAGTGTAGTCATTTGAAGGTTTGACAAAGACAAACCCTTCTCAACTAGTTCCTTCAGAACAAAATATTTTTAGAAGTAAATACTGACATGTAAATATTGAATTTTTCGATGGATTATTTTAATGGCGACTTTTTCCTGGTGCTTAAGCCTTTAGTATTTTTGATCTTTTTTCCTTTTGAAAGTTTTCTAAATAGTATTGTAAATCACGAAGAAAGAAAATTACTAAAAACTTTTGTAATTACTTAATTCTTAATTTATTAATACAATTTTTGCAACTATTTCTTAGAAACTAGTTTCTCAATATTAGGATAAGGACATAAGCAGCTACATGGGTCAGCTATGCAAGCGATAGGCACCACTTTAAAACCATGTTTTTCAACCCATGTTCCAGACATACATTTTGCCTCATTTGAACCCAATATTCATCATGCCAATCAATGCAATCAAATAAAAATATTTTGTAATTGAAGACTTACACATTTGCTACTTAATTGCTTCCATTTGAAAATTTTAATTCATTTGCATCTGCATTGATTCAAGTAAAAATTATCGTTGACTTTCACTAATGGTTATCTTAAATGTATTGAGATTTTTGGAAATAATATAACAGTAGCTCAGTTCGTTATACTTTGACATAATTAAAAATTTCAGCTCATATTTGCAAATCGTTTCTCAGATAGTTGAAATTTTCTTATCACAAAGCACTAATTTAGAAAATTCTTGACCCAGCCTCCCCCGTAAACATTGCATCCAATGAGTCGTGGAAAATTATGGATTTCAAACTCCAATTGTAGCACATTTTGTAAAAGTTTGTGTTTGAAGTGTTGCATAAATCTCTTACATTTATCCAAATTGTCTACATGCAATTATGTTTAATAAAAGATAATCTTCTTTGTGAAGGATTGTTCTGCTTAGACTATTTTGGAGGATGAGATTTTGGAAACTTCAGCATATCTGTCCTAAATTTGAGCCCCTGGATTTAGAAAAGTGATTAATTCACTTTTACAAAATTGAGTTTTTATCTTAATTTTACCAAAATCTGAACTATACTAAAGTAAATAGAAGTAGCATCAAATAAGAACTCCTTGCCTTGTATTGAAATTCGTTTCAGGTTTTTTTTTCCCTTGAGAAAGATAGTAAATTGGTACTTGTTTTAACTTAAGAGGCAGTTTTTGCAAGAGTCAGAGGCAAGTCAAATACCTGCCATTTTTGATTTCACTCAAAATTTTGCAGTTGTTTCTTTGAATGATTTTAGAAAACACGTATTTTTTCTTTTTCTCCAAAAAAATTTCTGAGGACCTGTAAAAATAAGTTGGTCCGGACTTAGTATTTTTCTAAAATTCGGTTATCTCGGCTCTTTGAGCACCAACCAAAGTATTTTTTTGCGATTACATCATCACATTTAGTGTCCAAATCAAAATATGCTTTAAATTTTATAGTGACCGTCAGGGGCGGCCAAACTTCGCCGAAGATAGGGAAAAAGTGTCATGTTTGAGGTTTCCTAGCTTCCTGCACTGGGGGTCAGTAGCAATTTTCGCATGAAACCTAGTTAGTACTGTACATATGTTACTTAAATCGATCATTAGTTGCAAGGCTAATCCTCGGTGGTGACTAAAAATGCCCTTTTTGTACGTACAGAAAAGAAAAAGTGCACACTTCGTGACCTTATATCTCTGTATGATGAGGTTCAACATGGAACTTGATGAGTGTATTTCAAGCTAGAGTATGTGTATTTTCACAAACAAGTGACAGACCTATGGGGAAAATGTCCTGAAAGCTTATAAAGTGCAATTTTCTCATTTTTAGGTGCATGTGTTAACGACAAATCTTGTAAATTGTACTCGAGTTATATGCTTTGTCACACACCAATGTGCATAGACATTGTATATTCTACTATGCTCCTCTCTAATTAAATCTCAATAATCACCGTTGTGCCAACCTTGGGGAGAGATCTAAACCTGAATGTATTAGTTGATTGAAAACGTAATAGTTCATTTTACTGTTTTGAAATACCTATTGTGTGCTTAAAAAGAAATTGTCCATATTTCTGTCATTTGTTTGTGAAAATACACATACTCTAGTTTAAAATACTTACATCAAGTTCCCTGTTGACCTTCAGTGTACAGAAATATAAGATCACGAGTGCGCACAACTAATTAGATTCATCGTTAACACATGCAATTTTCTAATTTTGAGGTGCACTTTATTAGCCTTCAGGACATTTGCCCATAGATCTGTTACTTGTTTGTGAAAATACACATACTCTGGTTTAAATTACACTCAACAAGTTTCCTGTTGAACTTCCATCATACAGAGATATCAGGTCACGAAGTGTATACTTTTTCGTTTCTGTACGTACAAAAAGGGCTATATTCGGTGACGTTTGGCAGCCCCTGACACAATTCCCCGATAGGCAGCTTTAAAATTTAAAATATATTTCGATTTGAACACTAAACCCCAGCAGCACCAGAACGTTCAAATTTGGTGCAAAAATGGTGTTATTGGTCAAATAACGGTGCTAAGTGTCCCTTGAACGTTATATTCGACGTGCAAAAACAGTAATATTATCACGGTGTCATTTCAGTGCTAAAAGAACGTGATATTTGACGTGCAAAACCAGTAATATTATCACGGTGTCATTTCAGTGCTTAAAGAACGTGATATTTGACGTGCAAAAACAGTAATATTATCACGGTGTCATTTCAGTGCTTAAAGAACGTGATATTTGACGTGCAAAAACAGTAATATTATCACGGTGTCATTTCAGTGCTTAAGGAACGTGATATTTGACGTGCAAAAACAGTAATATTATCACGGTGTCATTTCAGTGCTTAAGGAACGTGATTTTTGACGTGCAAAAACAGTAATATTATCACGGTGTCATTTCAGTGCTTAAGGAACGTGATATTTGACGTGCGAAAAGAGTAATATTATCACGGTGTCATTTCAGTGCTCAAGGAACGTGATTTTTGACGTGCAAAAACAGTAATATTATCACGGTGTCATTTCAGTGCTTAAGGAACGTGATATTTGACGTGCGAAAACAGTAATATTATCACGGTGTCATTTCAGTGCTCAAGGAACGTGATTTTTGACGTGCAAAAACAGTAATATTATCACGGTGTCATTTCAGTGCTTAAGGAACGTGATATTTGACGTGCGAAAACAGTAATATTATCACGGTATCATTTCAGTGCTCAAGGAGGTGCTTCATTTCTCAGAAAGGTCGTGAATTGCTGCTTTTTAGAAAGGGGGGAGGAATCATACCTGCAGAAACTTTAAGTTTTATCCCAAACAACTCTTTCTCCCAAGATCCTAATCAGATTTGCATGCATTTCAGTAAAAAAACATATTCATATTAATAAAATCATATGATTTACGCCCTTAGTCTTTCATAGATGGCGCCTCCTGCAAAAAAAAATTTCTTTTAAAGTATTATTTTTCTCCCTCGATATGATCAAGTAGCGTCTAGTGGTTAGCGTGTTCTGCTGGAGTCGCAAGGGACCCGCGTTCGAATCCCGCGGAATGAATATATTAAATTCAATGTAATTAAACAATCAATAATTAAATTAAATAAATTAATTACGCAATTAAATAATTAAAACCAAGATGGCGACGATCATGGATCAAAAATGGCGGATCAAAAATGACGTCACGGTTAAAACACGTCACGGCCACCGGATAGTGGGGTATACGTAGTATACTTTTTAGCTGGGGAGCACTGAAAACAAACGTATTTCCAGAACCTAAATATAACCTATCATTCCACGTTCAAAACTGGGACAAAAAAAGGTGGTCAGCACCAGATTTCGACGTGTCATATTACCATCGATCGATGAGACACATAGACGTTGACAACACGTGCTGCGAGAACGTGTTTTGAACGTGCCAGCTGATGCGCTCTGTACGTGTTGCAGAACGTGTTTTGAACGCCTTTATGCTGCTTGGAAACGTGATGATGTAATCGCAAAAGATACTTTGGTTGATGCTCAGCGAGCTGAGATAATCGAATTTTTAAACGTTTTTAAAAGATTTTAGAGAATTTTAAAAAGATTTTAGAGAATTTTAAAAAGATTTTAGAGAAACACAAATTCGGTCTAAACTTTATGAATTTTTACAGCCCCCCAAACATTTTTTTGGTGAAAAAGAAAAAATACGTGTCTTCTGAAACCTTTCAAAGAATCCACCGTAAAAATTTTGAGCAAAATCAAAAATGGTGTGTATCCGGACACCCGATTTCTGCTCGGTACTTATAAAAACTACCTCTTAATTTGTTTGAATAATACAAATTTTATATTTTTCTGCAAGACGCAGCATTAAAGATTCTAGTGCATCTTGTACTCAAAGCTAGTACTTTAATGTTCAGTGTTTGATGTAAAATTGCCGCTAGCCCAGGAGTGATTGTGTTCCGGTATTTTCATGATCGATTCTGGTATTTTCATGGTCGAAAATACCGGAAATAAAATATTTTTAATTATGCTTTAGTCTTCCCACCTTCGGTATTTTTTTTTTTTTTTTTTCGAATTTTCGTGATTTTCCGATAATTACTAATAATATTCATCGAGCAAAAATGTCAAGATGCCATTCTATTGTTTTTGACTAGAAACTATTTGAAACTATTCGAATGTATGAAATGTGTCTTGTTTGTTTATGAAAGACAATTTATTATTAATTATGTATAATTATAAAATTAGGAGGAACCTTAAATAATAGGAGCCTTGGTTTTTTGAAAAAAGCACCCCCCCCCCCATACACTTATCTTCAAAACTTTCAGGTATTTTTTAATGACCTCACAATCACCCCTGCGCTAGCCTTGGAATTGTCATGAAGAAAAAAGTTCAGATCACAATTTTTTTTATTTTGAAAATTTTTCTTAAGTCTTAGGTTTGAAATGTAATGATAAATGCTTCAAAAATATTTTTTTGAGGAAAAAATGTTTGAAAATAAAGGTGTGTTTGTGTAACCCATAAAATTCATGCATATTTGATTTCTTCTATATACTTTAGAGGTCCTTAATTTTTTTGAAAAAGGTTCTTAGAAAGTCCTTATTTTTTGTTTTGAAAAAGAAGTGGGAACCCTGTATCATGGGTGCAAGACCTTCCGTCTCAGGACGGATTTCCGTCTTGACGAAATCACCCAGACTGATATCGGGACGGAAAAAAAATCGATCTCATTCCTTCAGTTTTTTTTTTCAAAGACATAAAAATAAACGAAACATAAATTTGGATTTCTCTAAAACACCCTTAAACTTGTCAATGTTTGCAGGTTTGGCGTAATGTTAACATTTGGGTTGTTTTTCACGCCTTTACCCGTCAGTCTCGATTTTTTACGCATTTCGAAATCAGATTGCATCCGCCTCAGTAACGGTCTCCCACTTTGGTTTTCTGTGTGATTCTAACACATAAATATCTCTAATTTTGTGCTTGCCATTATTTTTTACAAATCTTATGTTTCATGTTTCACAACAGAAGACTTGCACGATCGTCATTTTGCCACGCCCCTTCGGGAATTTCAATACAGCTGCATCCGAGTTAAGCTGGAGCATAAATATCCCCCCCCCCCCCTTTAAAATTTATCACAGATATTTCAGATGGCAATCGAAATTTAGGAATTTAGGCAGCAAAATTATGCATTAGTCAGGAAATGTGAGTTACCAAAACTCATAAATTTTTTTCATCATTTTTGAACCAAAATCTTGGTGATCATAGTTAAATGTCATATTTGCGTACATAATATTTAAATCAACCCTTTGCATTCATTCTTTTTTATCATTCTTAATTTTGTGCTTTTTCAATTAAATTTGAACCAATTTCAAGAATCTGATCGCCCCAAAAAATAATTAAATAAAACCCTCACTCTAATATTATCGAAAAACTAATAAATTTTGATTTTAAACCTTTTTTCAATCCCTGAGGATACGTTTCTGAACCTCATTCCTTTCCCTAACATTACCAGATATATCCTGCAATCGTTTTTTAAGACATCATTTTCGAAAAAAAATTGGGCGAGTGCCTTCGAATCTCCTTGCTCATAACAGCACTAAAAAGTTTAAAACTATTTTTAAAACTGCAATTTTGAGGAGTGAGAAAGTCCCTGAACACTCCATTCTCCTGACGTTATCAAATATATACTATAATTTTGTTAGTACAGCTGTGATCTAGAAAAACTTCCGAGGCTACTACTTCGGAACTTTCATTTCTTAACATTATCGGAGATCGTCTAAAATTTCGATTTGATAACTTCAATTTTCAAAAACTGCGCAGGAAGAGTACGTACATTTACCTAATCTATAGATAAGCCACAACACATTCTGATATCACCAAAGATCGTCTAAAATGAGGTTTTTATAATTCAAATTTCGAAAATCCCCCCCCCTCCCATTTTTGCTTGTATATACTTAAACTATGATCTTACTGCGAAAAATAAAATGAGTACTAAACCCCCAGTTTTGACACAGTAAAATCAATAAGTATTTGTTTTTTCCCCCCTTGAGCACCCATGAGGGGGGGGGTCTCAAATATTTTCCGTCTTGGAAGCATGGCCAAACTTGCACCCATGCCCTGTATATTCACTACTACATATTGTAGTAGGCATATGATTCTCTATAGCAGGGGTGGTCAACCCTCGGCATGCCTGTAACAGTGTGGGACGGCAAGGCAGCGCAGGAGTGGCACCGAAAAACTTATGGAAAAATGTGACGATCGAGGAAATAATGTCATTCTCAGAAATATTGCCAAAACCTAAAACCCTTACACTGATAAATATAACAATAAGGTGACACGTATCAGGAGGCTTGCATACAAATTGCCAGAACTACAATATTGTAAGTACTGAGCATTAGCTTGGAACATCCAGAAGTGATAAGCATATTTGTGCATGACACAAATAAAACTTCTGATATTGTAGAAGAAAGTATAGATTTACGCTAATTAGTTTCAGCTACAGGTGATGAAATGTTTATCTGTGAAAAAAATTAAACTAGAGTGGACAAATTTTGGTATTGGTTGCAAAAAACGGATCGCCTTCAGCTGTTCTTATTACATTGCTTGAAAATCATTTGGGAAGAAAACTATGAGTATCATTGTATAAGCCATCAACAGCTGTTTGTGCCAAGGAATCAGACTTGGTTTAGAATTAGATTAAATAATGTTTTGTAAGCTTTTCCCTGGCAAAAGAGAAGTTACTTTTTCATTGAAATGTAGGATAGCTGTCCAAATGAAAAATACTCTTGCAGTTTTAGAATTTGAGGGAATATGTTTTAAAATACCTACAAGGAATGAAGGCTTGTAACTTAAGAGTGAATTTCCTCCTTATTATCAGGTGCCAAAATAATTTTAATTTGAAGTTATGCGAAAAAAAAAACTTTCCTAATCCATTTCCTAGGTCATATACACATGGCTGAAGAGTCAGAATCGGACTGATTTTGGACCAAAGGAGTTGGAGTCGCTGAAAAACATGTCGACTCCGACTCTGACCACCTCCGATTTGGATGAAATTTTATGGAGGTGAAAACATATCTTTGAAACTAACAGAACCAATTTTCAGCATCCAATATCCAAATCCTAAGCATCTAGGATCATTAAAAAGGGCTTCAAAATGGCGGATCTGCTTTGTGAAACGAATTGCTATGTTTGGGCTTATGCAAGTGAATAAAAAATATTTGCAGCAAAAATGCAATGTGTTAAAATAAAGTCTGGCCATTTAACAAGAAAAGCATTTGTGTTGTACGGAGTCAAATGACAAGAACGGCACTTGTCGTTTGCTCTGGAGAAAATAGACTTTTTGGAGGTCACAGTGACCTTCAAGAATTGAATTAAATGTGGTGAAATTACCTGCGAGAATGCTTGAGAAAATCAAACTTTTTGAGAGGTCACAATGACCTCCCATGTCCTCCAACTGGGATACCCCAGCTTGCTACCCCTCCTGAAGTGAGTCCTGATGGGTACGACCGGACAGATAATAAAATTTTATAACTAATTTGAAGTATTTAATTAGTGTTAGGTTTAATGAGTTTTAACGTGATTAAAAATTACTTATCTTTTCGAATTCTTTGTCTATTTCACTGTAAGACGTTACTTGTTATGCACCTGAAATCCAGATCAAAATTGGCAATTTGTTGCATCTTACAACATTAGAAGCCAAGTATAAGAACTTGCTTCAACTGCAAGTCATCCAAATTTCATTGAATTGTGCAAATTGGTACCAAGTTTTTATTTTTTTTCAAATTCACAAGCTTTACCTGTCTATTGTTGTAAGTTTGGTTCAAAATATCTTTGTAAACAAATGCTTTTTTAACGAATGTATAAAAATCAAAATACTGTTGAATGTTAATTGTAGAGCTTAAAACTTATATTTGTTAGTTTTTCAAGAACTAATCCTAAAATTAATGACTGGGTAAAAAAGTTAAATTCATAAGCCACATTATGTTATGTACTGACTGTTTAATTTTTAGAATTAAATGTTTTATGTTATTTGTTTATATTTTAAGCATAACTCAACTGTTTAAACCTACAAAAGTGTTTATTAATGACAACTTTTGAGCTGGTTCTTTTATTTCTATTATTTTTGATTTCCTATTACTCAGACTTACGTGAAAAATATTTACTGTTTAAATGAAAACCACATAATAAGCCAACAAATCTTTTTAAATATTTCTGCTTGATTGAAAAATTGAAAGTGGCACACAGAGCTTGGTTTTGAAAAAGGTTGTCCACCCCTGCTATATAGTATACATTGAAATATGAGGGTTTATAGAGCAGTGAGTAACCGTCCCTAAGCAAGGGCTAAGGCAGGAACATGCAATACACTGCCAACTCGGCTATTTTGATTATGAATCGAATTTTCTGAGTTGGCGGTGTATTGCATGAGGGTTTATGTTCGTTAATTTTACTCATTTTCTGCATCATGAAATTGCAAACATCATTGGGGGGGGGGGGGGGAGATCACAAACATAAAACATGAAGTAGATCACATTTAGAATTGAATTAAGATTTCATTGTTAGGAGAAAAGGGGCAATTATGTCCATGTTATGTAAAAATAGAGCTCAATGATGATTTAAATTTACTCATGTTCCTTAAACTTAACAAAAATACTTGAAATTTATGCCAACTGATCTCTCAATTTCTGGCTAAATAGCTTAATATTTAGTAGTACTTTAACTGTATAAAGGTATTGTTTCTCAATTAATCTAATTTTTTTTTTTGTAACATTTTTTATCTTCAGGTAAAAGTTATGACCTTTTTTTGTCAGAAACATTACGATTATATGTATTTCTTTTGCAATTTGCAGGCACATATCTTAAGGACAAAAAATACAGACTCTCTACCTCTTGCCATGATTGTTACTACATTCGTGATGGCTACCTTATGGTTTTATTATGGAATCTTAACTGATGACAAGTTTGTGCAAGTAAGCATTGAAGTTCTTATTTTAAAAGCCTTTTCTTTCCACCTCTTTATTTGCTTCAGCTAAGCTCTGAAAGCATCCATTCTTTCAAGTAATGCTTGTTTGGATTTTAATTATTACGTAAAAAATTCCAGTTATTTGCTATAGCTGTTTTAAACTTGGAAAAAAATAATAATAAAAGGGAGATAAGATCTTCACTTTAAAACAATGCACTCAATCTATCCATAAGCAAAACCAATAAATGCGAAATAAATTAAATAAAATTTAAGAGAGAATAATATCAATGAAAATACTTTTACTGATTTAAATATTTTTATTTTTTAGTAGTTAAAAGTGGCTATGGGGGGGGGGGTCTAATTGGTAAGGTCTTAGATTCACAACTGGATAATGATGAATTTGATGCCAGTGAATCAAAAATACTTTTGTATGGGAATGATGACTGATACACGTTAAATATGGGTCACAAAGTCCTAAAAGTTTTCATTCCAAATCAATACTTCTGGGTGTGCTGAGTAAGGGGCCATTCTGCTCCTGGTATAAACGTGTGGGGGGGAGGGTATGGCTGTCTTGAGATAATGGGGCCGTGGTAGCCCAATCGGTAAGACATAAAGACTCATGACTGAAAATCCCCGGGTTCGATCCCAGCTGACCAAAGATCTACTGTCGTTACTAATGGTGGCTGACACTAAAAAAGGGTCGTGGTCACAAAGTCCTCCAAATGAAATGAAACCTCTGGAGGTACTGAACCAGGGGTGTGCTCGGCCCTTGGTCTGGATCTAAAGAACAGAGTGCTCTTCAGGGCCCCATCCTGGTTAAACCATGAGTTGTGGTAGGGACAGGGGACCCTGGGGTGTGTGAAATGATGTCTTGAGGTAAATACCCTAGACTAGGAATTTTGTCCTTTTGGAAAAATGTCCTTTACAATATATTTATATAAAAAACCAGCTTATTACCTGGCGTTTCCCGGATGCTTATTAATACAACATAGCTCTAAAACAATTATTTGAATACTAAAATGAAATAGGTGAGCCTTAAATTGCTAATTCATCGTTAATTGTAATCTTTGCTGGAAAATACTCATATTTTAATGTGTTGAATTTTATCAATTTGTATGCTTAAAGGCTTAGATGTTTTTTTTAATTTCAAAACGACACCTATGAATTCTAGTGCATCAAGGTACCTCTATGCCAAGTTGAATGAAAATCCGACAAAAACTGTGGATTTGCATAAGGAACAAACCAGGCACGTGCCGTCAATGAATGCCTAGGGTAGGCAGATGCATAGATTTGTGGAATAATATATATCATTAAAAAAGCATGAAATTTAAAAAGCAATAAAATAATGTGAATACGAAAGATGTATACTTATTATACAAATTATTTTCATTTTTGCAGGAATATTCGCCTTCATATATGTATATGATTCATAAACTATCTTATATCCATATTGGATACAGTTTCAACTTAATCCTGCGAAAAAGCGGGACACAAAAAAACACAAAGCATTTGAAAATTACTATATTTCATGAAAACAAAACACTCTAATGGAGATAGCAAACTGCAAGTACTCAACAGTATTGTACAAAAGACGGCATGAATACGTCTAGACCGTAAAAACGTCACAGACTGCACAGGCATGGTTCTGCGCATGACGCAGTCAAATTTCGGCGGAGAACAGAAGAAACCGCAAAGGCACTTTTCGGACAGCCTTTCTTCGCCGCTTTTCGAACATTAGGGAGAAAAGTGCAGGGCACGTGCACTTCCTAAGACGATGCATGGTATAGATACAGTGGTCGAAAAGCACTGGTAGTCGATGCTTTTTTAAGGAAGAAAAATGAAAATTTCCATGTTTTTTCTGCTATATTCACTGTTTAATGCTTTAATATTTTCCAATCAGCGCATTTTATGTCATTTAATGAAATTAAAAAATTGGTATGTTTTCTTCATGGGTAGGCACTGCCTACCTTGCCTACCCAGACGGCACGTCTCTGGAACAAACATACATACAGTTATACATACATCCATTTTTATGTATAAAAAAGAAGTAAAAAAATGTTCTGATGGTTCTGTAGAAGCAGATAACTATTTTATTTACTGTCGAACCTCATTAGAATAAACGCCAAGGGCCCTTTAAAATAGGTTTGTCTTTACCATAGTGCTTCATATCCCACAAACAACAAACACTAAAATTGAATCAAAAATGTAGTTTGTTTTAACAGTAATTCATTTTAAGCGTGTTCGAATTAACACAGTTTGACTGTATTTGTTAAATTAGTTGACATTTGTTGATTGATAATGGTATATTGATGCTTTCAGTATCATGTTATGCTAACTTTTCATTCTTTTTTTTTTTTTTTTTTAGATTCCAAATTTTCTTGGTGCTCTTCTTGCTCTATCTCAACTATGTCTTTTTGCAATATTTCCTAAGAAAAAGCCATACTATGAGCTTCCTACAGTTTAATATTGTAACGTGTATGTTATACATACAAATTACGGTCTGCACATGTTTCAGTGTGCTCATTTTAAATGAAATGTGGTTGATTAAATCACAAAATATTTTTATCGAAAAAAGAAAAAAGAAAATTGTGCCATGCGAGTGCTATAAAATTAAAATTTTGTCTAGTCTCTTTGCTATCAAGAGTAAGTCACCCTATGTCAGGGGTTTCTATTTAATAGTTGTATTTCTTGAAAGTTGAACCTTTATTATGAAAATATCTCAAAGTTTTGTTGTGGCTTTCATTTAAAATAATGCTTCACCATACTAATTAAACCTGATTTTCATCATAATTTCTGAAAAAGATATTGAAATTATTAACACTTATAGGGTTGTTAGTCATCAACAAAATTTATATGTTGTTTATTTATTTTCATTTTACTATGAATTTTGAAATCTCTCGTGGACTGTCAGTCCTTCATTTCAAATAATGTGCTGAGTAATGTTAATAAACATAACCTCACTAATGTAAATATACCTTTATGTACAAAAAATGCATTTTTTTACAAAACAAAAATTGAAATAAAAAGCTTGAACCCCTGGCAAGAAGAATACATAGTCAAATGTAGTTGTCATTTTTTATACCTAAGCTTCTTAGCTTTGGTTCCTTTTTGTTTTCTCTTCAAAAGTTGTGATAGTACAATCTGTGATTTTGTCGTTTCGTCTTCTTTTTGTTAACTTAGATTTTTTTTTTAGAAGATTCCCACCCCCTCCGTTTTTGCATTTGATACAATATTGTTTAAAATTGTTTACTTTGTATGTACTATTTAGATGCAGAAGTTAAATATTTGTAATATTGTTAACTACCTTCATGTTAGTACTCCTGCTTATTATTTGAAGGATACTTTTAAATTGCTCAAGATTCTGCATTTATTGTGTATTTATTTTTTATTTATATTTTTATTAGTAAAATTGATTTGGTAATTTTTTTATCATTCTTGTACACTGTCAAAATGTAAAAAAGTGATAAAGTTTTAACTACATGCAGATGCATATTGTTATAATTGGAATTAATTATTGTGTACTCCACTTTTAAGTTAATAAACGACAAACAGTATTTGAAGAGATAGTAGTTTAAACTTTGACGGGAAAAAAAACAACTTACATTGTTTATTGTGAATGTTTACAAAGTTACAATAATTTGGAAAGTGATTTTGGTATTTTGCTTGTTAAACCTGCCTACTTAGTCTGTTTTGTACTTATCTAAAAACAAGTAATTAATTTAATAGATATACTTGTTCTCTCTCAAAATCATTCAATTAATATTCAAGATAAGGAAACGACTAAGTGGTACAGTTTATAAAAAAACTTTCTTGTTTTGTTTCTTTTACTTTCCATTTAACCAAGTGACACATTTTGTTAGCCGAAACTGAGTGTAGCATGATTTTTATGTATTGTCCAAAAAAAAAATGTTTTGACACCATTTGTCCAACCCCCCAAAATGAACTGGAAAAAAAATGCTGAAAATTGTTGTTTAGTATTTTTGCATTTGTGTCCACATATTGATCATTTTATTCAGAGTGCAAATATTCGTGTATTTATATTATTGTACTTATGGTTTTTTGTTGTTAATAATGGACCAAGAAAGAGTGTTGAAATCATTTGAAGTATTAATTTGTTTACTATGTATTATTCTACTTTTCTCATTTACAACTGTTGCATAAGCTCAATATGTATTTTTAGTTTAGTGAATAGCAAGTAATTTCTTATTAACAAAATGTACGTATACATGTATGTTTTACCAACAATGTGAAAGATTGTTTAAAAATTTTTAGCAGGAAAAAATACCATGTTAAGATTTCATTAATGCACAAAAGTTTTGCTCAGTGTATTATTGATTGTTTAGGAATAGCAATACTCAGGAAAGCAAAAGTGTACAAATCAAAAATTGTTGAAGAATCTAATAAGTCTATTTTAAGTTATTTAATTGAGTTTTTAAATGTTGTTATATTTATTTATTTATTACAGACATATTCACTTATTTATTTGAAGTATTATTCTTTTGAAATAAATGTTATACTATGTATCTTAATATGCTTTTCATTGCTTATTTATGTCTCATAATAAAAATTTAATGTGGCTAAAACATTTCAATGAACCTTTTTTTTTTCAAAGAGTGCAAAGTTGTGTGTAGATCTTGGTGCAAAGCTGTGTCTAGAATTTGGAACCCACTAGGTTGATCTATAGATTTGAGCCCTTTCAAACAGGAAGGAATTTGAATTTTACCAAGAGCTCAAATATACTGTGTAAACTGAGTCTGCAAAAATTACAAGTCAGAGAAATTGTTCTAAAATCAGAACGACCTTAGACTTAATATAAACATGTACAGCATATAATTCAAAATTCATGAGATGATGAAAACGAAAAGAACTGAAAACCATTTAAATATTCAGCGTGGTGCAGCAATGACATTCTATTACATTCCAACAACAGTACATTCCTGATTTCTAGTGACATTTTACAGTGAAATGAAAATGCTTAAAAAAAAGTTTTATCAGGGAGATCATTTGAAAGACTTACCGAGTTAACTGCAGGATACCCAGAAGTCTAAGCAGGCTCGTCATTTAAAATATTTTTCGGTGGAGGGGGGGGAGCAAACAGTATACTCATATGTACAATGCAAATTATATCAAAATACAGCTCACTTATCGTTAAAGACATAATTTCTAAGACAGATGGGGCATGGGCAAATTACCCCTCCTGACCCCATAAAAAAGGCGGCCTGCATTTAAGTACAAGGGATACTGTTTAAGGTCGTAAAACATGAAGCTAGGTGCTCCGTCTATCAAATTAGACAAAGTATATAATAGTGGTGATGGGAGAACTATCTTGACCCAGCTAGCACACGAGCGTTGGGCCAACGTTTTCACGTTACGTTAGACCAACGTCGGTCTCTTACGTTAGAACATACGTTAATATGCACCGTCTGAAAACGGTTATACAACGGTTGGTTTCCAGCGTTATCTGAACGCTTTTCCAACGTTGTTCCAATGTAAAAACAACAGTGAACCAATCAATTCCAAACGTTATTCCGATGTAAATAACAACGGATAACCAACATTTTCTCGCATTATTTCACTTTAAATTTCAACGCTAAACCTACTATTTTGCAACGATGTGCAAAAGGTTTAGGACAACTGTATGTTTTAAATGATACAATGTATATTTGTTATGCAAATACATATGAACACAAAAAATTTAAATATTGATTTACAAAGAAACTTTTACCTTTTTTTCTCCCCTTTTGAATAATTACGTCTCTCATCTGTTTTTCTTTTCAGGAAATATCATTTACCAGCAAGATTATTCTTAAGACAGAATATAAAATCCTGCCATTAAAAATAACCCAACTAGTATTTTTTCTTCTTTATTTAATCGCCAGTGTAAACACGCAAATCCATGGAAATAGAGCAGAACAGCTAACATATAAATATCATACATAAAAACACAGAAAATATAAAAGTTTGTAAAATTAAATAATATTCGCTTAAAAAAAACACACAAGGATTCAGCTTTATCTTCAAAACAAGTTAATGATGCGAAATGGAGTTGGTTAATTTTGAATATTGTGAAAAATGCCCAACTGAGCATTTTTTTTTTTTCAACTGAATTTTTTTTATACGAAAGGAGTTTCAATGTTATTTTCAACAACAAAACAATCATTAAAAGATACTGTTTTATTTCTATGCAACACATGTGGAACTTATATAATTAAAAGTATTCTTAACTTTAAAAGAAGAGTAACAAACTCCTTTTCCTTTTTGCTAAATCAAAGACAGAACAATGAGGATGAAAATTATTGAAATCACTGACACTAAATTCCGAGCAATGGAGAGTAAAAATAAAGGATATTGAAATAGTCAAAAAGAAATAAATGTGACCAAATCGTGAAAATTTCATCACCGTACATACAGCATATAATATACTAAAGAACAAGATAACCAATTAAAAACCACCACACAACACTCAAAAGTACCTATTCTAAATAAAGGAAAAATATGAAATTCAAAGCAGTTCGTCACTTACTTTGGGAGATTAAAATTGCACAGCGAAGATTGAGCACTTGTTTCGAACTACGGCAAGCACGTGTGAAGCGGAGAAATTCTGTCATTGGAATGAAAATAAATGGCTCTACTGCGCATCCCTCACCCCCCATCGAGCCCTCCATTACGCTTCATCCACTCACAAATCAGCAACGAACTTGAAACAAGTTGGGCGTGAAGGTGAAACAGGTTTGAAAGTTGGAAACAGGTTAGATTAACGTTAGGTTTAAAATCGGTTCCTTTTAAACGCTGATCCGATCATTCGAATGATCGGATAAGTGTTATAGAAAGAACCGATTTCTAACCGAACGTTAATCCAACCTTTGCGATGCATTTTTAACCTTTCCCCAACGGAAACCCGACGGTTTGTGCTACCTGGGGAGTAATCTCTTGCATATCCGCTGTTAATGGTTAAAAGGAACACTAATTTCAGACAGCTCTCAATCCTGAAAATTTATAAAATAAGTATTATAATTTTTAGCATAGCATTTTGCAATCCTAACAAAATAATTTGACTGATAATGGTAATAAGTTGAATATATTATTTTAGTATTTTGTAAATTTTTTCTTTAATTTCTGCAAAAGTATTTTCCAACTTTTGTAATATGCTGAAAAGAATAATGACTGTGTTTAGTATTTTAACAATCTATCTGTAAAAACCTTATTACATGTTGTGAATCTCTTATTGTCAGTTATATAATATGGTAACAATGTACGTTTCTTAATAGTTTTTACTTAATCCACGACATTTTGATGTTTTAATTTTACATTTGTTTCATTCTCAATGTACTTCTTAGAACATTTTATTGAAATATATATCTAGAATTTTAGAATTTTTCGTGCAGTTGTCTTGAATTTCAGAAAGAGTTAGGCATGTTTTGCTGGCTTGAATATTTGTAAAGGTCATATGATTTTCTCCATGGTTAGGTCTGTCTCAAATTTATTTTTTGCTTAATTTTTGAAAAGGAATTAATTATAACTCCAATGTATATATGGCACACTCTCAGTTACACAAACTTGATAAAATGAATTTTTTGAGACTTTTAATTAGTTACAATTTTAAAATAGTTGGTGGGTGCAGGGACGTCATTTCAAGTTTTTCCAGGGGGGGGGGGCAAAGGGTCCAAACACAATGCAATTTCACCAGAAAACATCAAAAACCACGCCCACTTATATGTAAATACATTGATTTCTCAAAGCCAGGGGCTGAATTGACCCCCCCCCCTGCCCCCCCCCCCCTCCCCAAATGACCGGGCCTGGGTGGGTGCTTGCATTCCAGTTGTACTCTGGATTTTTTTCATTTCTTTGGCTTCTAAATTGCATATACCATTTTTTCTGATAAGTTTATTTTACCCCTGTTTCTTGAATTTAAAAACTTTGTTTGCTTAATTACTTCATCATAAAGCGACAACATAATATGTGTATGATATATATCTATATATAGATAGATATCATATAAATTCATAAATTTTCCAGTGCTGGAACACCAATTGAATCCTCAGTCATGACAAATTTTATGTGAAAGGGAAATCTATTTTCCAGAAAAGCAGTACCGGAATGGCAAGATAGCATTCTAGCAATAAATCACCCCTGAAATATATATATGTATCATATAACCATTGGCAGATCCAGCGCCTGATTATTTAGTTGATCAGTATTAAAATATGATCTCAGAAATTGGAAGGGTCTTAATTGCAATATTCAAGGACAAATGCTGAGTCTGTGCCTCTCCCTGGTGATTTTTCAAAATTGAAGTCTCCGAAATGGAATTTTGGGTCATTGGTCGCTTTAAGAGGTGGTTGAAGTCATGACCTCGGAAAAGTTTTCCCCTGTACAGTATGAAGAAGGCATATCCGACTCTGGATTATTTTGTGATTCCCGAATTATTTTAGCATCCTCATCATCTCCTGCAAGTTTGTCAGATTTTAATAAGTACACCTTATATGTATGTTTTTGCATATAGTTTGTTATTGCTACAAAATTTCAGGTATTTTTGAATTGCTCAGTTAACTAAATCTCAATAATATATCAATGAAGTTTCAATTAGAAAAGTTCAATCCGTTTTGTAAATTTTGCCTCTTTTTGTCCAATATACTGATGTAATTTTTAAAATGTTATTAAAAGAACATAAATTCTATTTTTATCAAAAATGAATCAAATGGTAATGTAACTCTTATTCTGTAGTTAAAAAATTTTCTAACTTATTTTATTTTACTTCATTTTGTCTA
Organism: Uloborus plumipes; assembly: GCA_038373865.1. Lineage (NCBI taxonomy): Eukaryota > Metazoa > Arthropoda > Arachnida > Araneae > Uloboridae > Uloborus > Uloborus plumipes. The sequence continues at coordinate 32,234 of JAXGGA010013697.1, forward strand.
TACTTTAAATTTGCATAAAATGTAAAAAAAGATTAAAGGGTTTCTTAAATTCGCTGCTTTTATAAAATTGAGATAGCTAATTTATTTCAATTATTGAATTGGACTCTGCCAAATTTTCCTTCCATGACATTGAATTTTGTACTACATTTTTATTGAATCTAAAATGAGTTGAATTGTTATAGTGGCAAAAATAGTCATTTGTATTGAATGTATACATTATTAGTTAAAATGTATATTTTTGAACTTATCCAAAAAACTGAATAAATAAATATCTTACATACCATAGTATTTTGCAACTTTTCCCTCGGTTTTTTACAAGGGTAATTTCCATCTAGCTTACTTGCTTTTCACTGTGAAAATACTGTAAATTGCAGAAAATGACGAAGTATCTTCCCACCACTTCAACAATATTCTAATTTCTACTATTCTGGGTTTCCAAGAAACAATGAACAGCTGGGAAACCTGGAATCGTCAGTAAGTTTGATTTAGATCCAAAAAGTTTGGGAAAATCATGAGGGTTAAAAACGTTACCTTTTGCTTCCTGAACTTTTGTGTCAAAAAGGTTATTGTACTCTTACAAAACTGAAGTCAGAGTTCTTAAAAGATATAATTTTAAATCGGCCTATAAAGAAATTCCCTTGCATTAATATTTTTATGAAGCATTAAAAAAATACTAAAGTTCTGATATTAAAATACTTAATAGTTCGGTTTTACATATGTTGAAAACAAAATCTTGGAAGCATTGCACATTGCATACGAGTTTCATCACCAATCCTCAGTTAAGAAATTTTCCGTATTATATTTGTGTGTGTGTATTCAAATTAAATTTACTCATATAATTAAGATTAAAAATGAAATAAAGTAGGTTTAGTATTTATATTGATATTTCTGGGGATTTCCCATCACCACTCGGCTGTTACTTTTTGATAGTTTTCTGCCCGTGATTTTATTTTGGGAAGTTAGTGGAAAATAAGTGTGTACCTACAACTTTCCCTTTTCAACGAAAAAAAGTACTTTCAAAACAAATCTCAAAATTACTTCAACCAAACTCACCGATAAGTTTGGAAATTGAAGCAACTATCAATTTTTTAAAATTTCTTGTGTATGTTTTTGAATATTTTCTAGTCCTGTATGGAGGGCCCAGACAACCACGAATATCTCCAAGATATCCAGATATGTCTAATACACGTCCAGACGTCTTTTAGATTTCCTGGATATCTCAGCCATATCCAAAAATGTCCATGTCATGGATATGGACATTTTCCATATCTACAAGATATCCAGAAAAAAATGTCTTTTAGATATGGATATTCGGATAGCTCATAGCTATCCAGGTATATCCACGTCATGGATATAGATATTAGCACGTATTCTAGATATCCAGACAGTTACGTGTTTTAGATATAGATATTGGGATAGCTTATAGATAACTCTTGGCTATCCGAACTTTGCATGATTATAATATCCATGTATGTCTGCTTTAAGTATATCTTCAAGACATTTGATATTTAGACGTTACTTAATTTGTTTATTCTCAGACAGATGTCTACCGGAAAATTCTTTTAATTTGAAATTTTGTAGATTTATTTAAGTGAGCTTTTTCTTTTCCATTCATTTTTTAAAAAAAGATGTGTGATGATCATGTAAACTTTAACTTCTTCTTAAAGCATATTTTTGTTTACGAATTTCGTAGGCAATCTGCGTTATCATTTCTTCCATTATTACTTCTTTGAAGTTTCAAAATCTATTTCGGTCTTTCTTGCTTTCTTTCTGTGTGTTTCTTATATTTTATGTACATATTTTTAACTCAATAATTGTTTTTGGCAAATGGGGAGTCAAAACGTCTATCTTAACCCTAACTTTCAAAACTTTTTTCTTGTGTACGTTTGGTCACGATTTCGTCAATCATTCTAACGCTGCTATTTTTCAAGTGTTAATAACTTTTCTTGCAACTAGGTTTCGTACAACACTTTCTGTTGTGTTACTTTGCTAAAAGTTAATTTAAATTCTTATTGGTCTGTTTAAACTAGGATATCAAATCTGAGTTGGGTAAAGGTTTAATTACTAGAGGTTTTGATGTATATAAATGCCCAATTTAGTTATTTGTTTTAAAAAAACATTTCTCAAAAAAAAAAAAAACGAAATTCTATGTTTTTAAAGTTTTTAATTA
>JAXGGA010013698.1:0-34401 GCA_038373865.1 Uloborus plumipes
CAAACACAAAAGTAGTATTTTGTAGTATTTTTTTAGAGACGGGGTAGTATTTTTTTTTTTTTTCAAAATCTGGCAACCCTGAATACTGCTCACAAAGGCTCGGGTCCAAAAATCAAAGGAGCATCAACTGCGGTCAAGTGAGAGTAACGAGCAATTCTCATGATTGCTTTAAAAAATTTACTTAAATTTGACTATTGAGAAGAAATAATGGAATTTGACTCTTACGTGGTTTCTCAGCTTTACCTGTGTGATATTTGCAGAATAAAGCTATTAAACGAAATTTGGCGCGAAAATCTCAATTGTCTAATTGACTTCGATTTTTCTTCGAGCCATTTTAAATGCTCACGAAATGTATTTTGCATAACTCCAATGAAAAAAGTTATTCTTGACTGAGAGCAGAAAATAGTGCAAGTTTTGATGATTTTAACGCTAACAGGAAAATACGCAGGCGTTTTTTTTTTTTTTTTTTTTTTTTTTAATGCAGCAAAAGTAAAGTAATTAATTTCTTCAAAAAATTAGACAGCTTTTTCAAAAGCGATGAACTTTTTTTCTAAGTTTTATGACATTTCATATGCTTTAAAAGATGACGCCGAGAACAAAAACCTTATCATTTTTCGCATATGATTTTGTATCCAAATGTTTGTTGAAAGAAATGGAGGAAGAAAATCTATCAATCAAAATAGTCAACTTACAACAACTTACAGAACAAGGCTTTTAAATACAGGGTGTCCACTCCTATCGTGGACCAATAGCTAATTTCTTAACCGTTAGAGATAAGCATATAGTTCATTTAGAAAAAAATCTCTAAATTACGAAAGGAATTTTGGGTCTATTCAATGTTTTTCAAAAAATCAAATTTCAAAAGAGTTACGAAATTTAAATTTTTATACAGCCCCCCAGTCCTATCAGTCGTATTTAGTAAAACATTCTTGACACTGTAACGTTTAAAACTAAAAAAAAATTACTGTTCTACCACAAAAATTGACCGAGTTATGACGTTTTGAAAAATCAAGATTTTGCATTATTTCATGACGTCATCGGTGGAACGATCTCTCGATGACGTCATGAAATAATGCAAAATCTTGATTTTTCAAAACGTCATAACTCGGTCAATTTTTGTGGTAGAACAGTAATTTTTTTTTAGTTTTAAACGTTACAGTGTCAAGAATGTTTTACTAAATACGACTGATAAGACTGGGGGGCTGTATAAAAATCTAACTTTCGTAACTCTTTCAAAATTTGATTTTTTGAAAAACATTGAATAGACCCAAAATTCCTTTCGTAATTTAGAGATTTTTTCCTAAATGAACTATATGCTTATCTCTAACGGTTAAGAAATTAGCTATTGGTCCACGATAGGAGTGGACACCCTGTATTTGTCCCAGTTTGTGTTATTATACTTTATCTCAATATAACTGGTAAAATAAATCACAAGTGTATAGTTGATTATAGAATTGAATTGCTTAGATCAGTGCTTCTCAACCTTTTTACAGCTACCGCCCCCTTTAGGACTGAAAATGTTTTCAACGCCCCCTTTGCGGACGGGCGTGAAACTAGAAGAGGGGAAGGCATGAAAGCAGTTTTCTTGACCGGTTTACCTCTATAATTTTGCCCCAAGAGATAGTTGCAAAATGGCTGTACAGTAAAAAAACTTGTGCTTCACAAGTTTTTTATTTTTATAGGATTTATTTTTTTAACGGAAAATTCTTTTCTTATAAAAAACTGTCAAAAAATTAACCAAGTGCCTAGAATGATTTCATTAATTCCACTTTGAACGTAAATAAGAACAAAACGTTTTGCAATAAAAATGCGTTGTTTTCAACATTTTCATTTGAAAACAAATATATTTTGAAAAAATACACTGTGTTCAAATAGTTTCCCAAACAGTCCGATCCCACACCGTGTTGTTTTTATTTACTTGCAACTATGCACTATGCACCCCTCATTTATTACATATGGACCTAACATTTTACAGCGAATGAGCACTATAAAGCCGGATTTTTCCCAGGCGGGACAAAGACCTGAAACTATCTTCCGTAATTGTCACCCTTAAAGATTTTAAATCAAGTTTTAATTGGAGGGGGAAAAAGAAATAAGTTAAATTTACAAATTACAAGATAAGTTCAATGCAGAGAAACTCTTTTTGAGTACTGTCTAAAATTTTTTCGTGCGACCTCCGCTGTATCTGCGCACGCGCGAAGTCTCCTCGGACTTGCTCGAAATAGGGGGAAAAGCAACGAGGAAGTAGAAAGCGAATAAAAGCTGAAGGCATCGGGTAGTGCGCATCCTGAACCTATCTCCCCTTTTTCAGATGGAAGCGTCCGTGGCTCCCAGGCGCACAAAACGCAAACAGACAGTAATTTATTGCTTTCAAGGTTAGATAAGATGCCAGAAGTTACAGGTCCTAATAACGCTATTGGAGTAGGCCTTTGGCGACATTAGAGTAAAGACAGCTTGTTTTAAAAATGGAGTCTTAAAAACGCAGTTCCTTTAATCTTATGTTTCGTGAATAAATTTTTATTAAAATAGAAGTTATTTCAAAGCTAATTTTAGTCATGTTGGGGATACTAATGCTACTATTGAACTCAAATGCATTTTGAAGTCTTAAAAGCCTAAATTTAAGTTATTTTTGTTGATGCTGAGGGGATTGTAAAGGTTCGGAAGTTTTTTCCGGAAATTTTTTCACTTTGCGCTCTGAAAAATCCACTGTTAACTACCTTTAGTATAGTTAGGGCGATGCTCTAACAACACAAAAAGGTGGTTATGTATGGTGGCTCTCTTTTAAAAATGTTTAGGAACAGACTTCTCAAAAACACAACTTCAGGCTTTGTTTGGTCATGATTGGAGAAATAGTAGGCAGGTAGTTTGAGGTTCCCTCTCGTAATCATTTTTTAAAAAATCATTAGGCTGTCTTTTAGAATGAAGGTTGCCATAGCTTTTCGACAGAAATGTCTAAAAACGAAATTTTAAGCTATGTGTGGTAATGTTACAGAAAGAGGTTGGTGGTTCAGGATCTTTACCCTAGAACTTTTTTGAAAATGAAGTTTTCATACCGCAATTTTAAACTATTTTTGTCTATGTAGTTCAGGTAAGCAGGGAGGGGTGAGGAATTTAGGACTCATATTCGAACAATTTTCAAATGGACTTCAATAAAGCACAATTTTTGGCTATTTTAAATAGTTACGCTATGAAAGTGGCGACCGAACTTAAACTTTTTTGAATCTGAAGTGCTATTGGAGAGTTTTAGGCTATATTTGATGATGTTAGAAGAAGTGTCAGAATTCGGCAGCTATCCTCGGCAAATAAATTTTAAAACTATCATTATCGATTTATGAGAAAAGATTTTCCTACCGCCTCCGACCAAAACATGTCCTCTCAAGTAAATTTAAAAATATACCAAGCGCCCCCTTACCGCCCAAAATATGCCCACCGCCCCCCTGCCGCCCAAAATATGTTCACCGCCCCTCAACAGCATCTCACCGCCCACCGGGGGGCGATATCGCCCCCGTTGAGAACCACTGGCTTAGATGAATGAAAAAGGAAAATGGGCATAGCTTTAGTATTGTCAACGGGTTGGATAATATTCGCCATTTGTGATGTCTTAGGTCAACGCCTCCTTAATATTAATTAGTTGCTTATGTTTTGGTTCACCTTCATACCATTTGTTGCCATTCTGATTTCAGGTCGGAAAATGTGATGATTTCTTATCTTTTTGGAGAAAAATTTCGATTTGGCGTCAAAAACTTTGCCTAACTGGGGATAATACTAAAACTGTTCCGGAAAATGTTGAATATATTTCAAGCAGCAATCTTAAAAGACAAGGGACACAAAATTGACTATTTTCATTTATTTATCATTTTTATTTCACAATCAGAATGAGACTGGATTGAAATAGATATTGTGACAAATTATTGATGAAAAACATTTCTCACATGCTAAAATTTTTCAAAATATGGAAGTTCCACCTCATATTGAATGTTACTTTTGGCTTCTCCTTGGCGAACTTTTTCTTTTGCTTCTCTTAGCTCTTGGCTTCGCTGTGTTCTTTGTAGCTTTGGGCCCCGCCACTTTTCTCGATCGCTTGGGAGATCTTTTACTGCGTCCTCCACTTCGCTTCTTTTGATGCGCTCCTGCAGCCACTCTGTATTTCCCTGCCTCCCTGATCAACTGTCCACGATCCAAAGCGTTCTTCAGGTACATCTTGATTTCAGCATCCCTCTGCTTCGTATCCACGTTCTTTTCATTGCTGAGGAATGTCTTAATGCTGGCAAGGGTGGTGCCTTGGGCTCTTTTGCCCCCTTGAAGTTTGCGGATGGCATGCATGAGCTGGCGGCCAAGACCTACTTCAGACTTTTTCCCAACTTTAGGAGAAGTTGAGGGGGTTCCCATCGGTTGAACCTCCTCGGAATCCATTTTTATAATTGTAAGGTATACGTTTTGAAAACTTTAGATAATCAAGGTTACTATTGTATATCTCCCGACTGTTTTTGCAAATTGTGGAGAGGAAAGAAAGTCTAATAATGATTCAAATTCCTTTCCTATTAGCACGAATCATCATTGACACGCGCTTCCCCTGTTACGAGCAATCAAATTCAACATTGATTTAGATCACAATATTTTGAAGTCTGAACAAAGGCTAACATAAATTCTCATTATAGAAATGATTGCATAGAAATGATTGCTGTTAATTGATTCGAGTTATTAACAGACTTCAACAAAGGAGGAGGTTATACAATTCACCGGAGATTTTTTTTTTTTTTTGCTATGTTCAAAGATTACTCTAAGGCAGGGATTCAAGTGAAACAGCACTGCGATCGCTTCGCATTGCAATTGCTACTGGAAGTGAATTACATTATCATCAACTTAACTTGGCATGACGTCACTACGAGTGGAGCCAATAAGAACTCACAAGCACTCAGCGATCTCCTCTTATTCGCCAAGTAGGCTGTGACGTTTTATCTAGCTCGTTTTTCATAGGCAAACGTCACGCTGACGTCACGATGTTTTTATCAAGAAACGTTCTAATGTAATTCATTTCCAGTAGCGATTGTAATTTGCGATGGCCTGTTTCACTTGAATCCCTGCCAAAGACACCTGGACCTAGAGCCGCTATATAGACAGGCCGACGCATCAAGATTAAGTTTCACCACTTTGGATCCAATTCCTTAACTTTTACTTTCAAATTTTCATTGTTGCGGAGTAGGGTTACCAGAAAAAAGTTTTGGCACATTGCTAAGCTTTGCCAAATCCACGTGCCGCTAATAATTGCTCACAGTGAAAAATTACCAAAACGCGATTACTGGCCAGAAAAGACAACCACTCAAACACACAAACACCCGCTGGATCCAAAGTGGTGAAACTTAATCTTGATGCGCCGGCTCGTATATATAGGGGCCTTACCTGGACCTAGAGCCACTATATAGACAGGCCGGCGCATCAAGATTAAGTTTCACCACTTTGGATCCAATTCCTTAACTTTTACTTTCAATTTTTCATTGTTGCGGAGTAGGGTTACCAGAAAAAAGTTTTGGCACATTGCTAAGCTTTGCCAAATCCACGTGCCGCTAATAATTGCTCACAGTGAAAAATTACCAAAACGCGATTACTGGCCAGAAAAGACAACCACTCAAACACACAAACACGCGCTGGATCCAAAGTGGTGAAACTTAATCTTGATGCGCCGGCCTGTCTATATAGCGGCTCTAGGTCCAGCTAAGGCCCCTATATATACGAGCCGGCGCATCAAGATTAAGTTTCACCACTTTGGATCCAGCGCGTGTTTGTGTGTTTGAGTGGTTGTCTTTTCTGGCCAGTAATCGCGTTTTGGTAATTTTTCACTGTGAGCAATTATTAGCGGCACGTGGATTTGGCAAAGCTTAGCAATGTGCCAAAACTTTTTTCTGGTAACCCTACTCCGCAACAATGAAAATGTGAAAGTAAAAGTTAAGGAATTGGATCCATAGTGGTGAAACTTAATCTTGATGCGTCGGCCTGTTTATATAGCGGCTCTACCTGGACCGATTTCAAAAAAAAAAAAAAAAAGTTTGAAAGGGTTTTTTTTTTGGCACTTGGGGTCCCATCTTCTCGTGGTCCGGGTTCGATAGCGGGAACCTGCAGAAGTTGATCGAAATAGAAATCGTGATCACAGTAATCGTAATAATGACCAATTTTGAATGTAAGGCTTCTCTGGATTAATTCATTTCTATGGCCTTTTTATCTTCATGTAATGCTGATAACATTACTAGTTAAGGATTCCGGGCTGTTGTGCCGTGGTCTGAATGGTTTTAATCCATACATTTCGATCGCAACTGCGGCGGTCATCCCCAGTGGGCGCGTGGGCGTCGTTGATTAACCTGGCGACCGATGCGAAATTTCGAACTGCTGCAAGATTTCAAATCGAAAACGCAGCGCCCTCCACCTTCCGGCCCGAGATTGACAGATGACTGGATGCCAAAGCTTGTCAACCCCTACTCCCCCCCCCCCTTCCTGTTAAAACCATTTGGGTGTTTGGGTGGTTTAAACAGGAAGGGGGGGAAGTAGGGGTTGACAAGCTTTCGCATCCAGTCATCTGTCAATCTCGGGCCGGAAGGTGGAGGGCGCTGCGTTTTCGATTTGAAATCTTGCAGCAGTTCGAAATTTCGCATCGGTCGCCAGGTTAATCAACGACGCCCACTGGGGATGACCGCCGCAGTTGCGATCGAAACGTATGGATTAAAACCATTCAGACCACGGCACAACAGCCCGGAATCCTTAACTAGTATTTACTCCGGCCGTGAAAGCCTTCATTCTTACGCTGATAACATTGTTTTGAAATATCTACTTATATTAAAAACTGACTATCTTTCCATGTCCTGCTTCTTTCTCTTGGACGCCAATAAACTTAAAGTTGAACGAGGTACCGACAGATTGGTAATTTTTTAGGCTTCATTAATTTTAATTATATAATTATACGATTTTAATGAACGAAGATATCAATTAATAGGTAGTCAAATGTAAAGCGATTAGTCCTAAATGATTAAATATGAAATCCATTGTTACAAAACGTGGTTGATATGAAGCAGTAATAATAATGAAAATGAGGATTTTGAATGAAGGCTTAACTGAAGCAAACATGAAACTCATTAGCGAGTCACGTACTTAACTTAGTACGTCTTAAAATCTTATGAATCGCGGGAAACTAGTGTTGTTTTGAAATATAGATTAGTTGAAAATAGAGCCGCTATATAGGGGCCTTATTTGAAAAGCCGTTAATATTTAGGCTTTGATTAAACTAGTACACAAATAAATACCAGAGAATAACAAGGATTAATTTTTAGTGTCAAACGTTTAAAATTTTAGACGCCGTTGATAGTTTCTTTCTTTCTTTTCTCACATAGTTTATTTTAGGGAGCATTTACTTAGGAAAATTAAGTGAAGTTTCGTAATGGAAACATTACCTTATTTCATAAGTACATTTGCACTAAAAGGAATAAAATAAAAATATTTTTGAGAGAAAAAAAAAACTGAACCGACTTCGGAATTTCACTCGGCAAGTGCTCTAAAAGGTAAAAAATAATTTCATTCTTTGAACACCATCGATACTACATTTAAACATAAGTTTTGAAGTCGGTGCGAAAACTATAGGTGAAATGATATTTAACTACATTTTGCCAACATTTTTCAGAGAAACCATTGAAAATTAAGAGCTGAATATTTGTATTATTACGTAAATATGAGGTTGTCAATGTAGTGTATGCGAATACGATTAAAGAACCTGGATTCATTGCAATTTATATTTGTAGTTGAATTATAGTACGTTTCTACTTAGTGTTTTTGGGCCGACTTCAAAACTTATGTTTAAATGTAATATCGATAGTGTTCAAAGAATAAAATTATTTTTTACTTTTTAGAGCACTTGCCGAGTGAAATTCCGAAGTCGGTTCTTTTTTTTTTTTTTTTTTTTCAAAAATATTTTTATTAGGCTTCGAGTTATCAAGATTCGACTGTATGCGCACGTCATTTCTTACTATTTCATTTTCAGTTTAATAGCTCGGGAGGAACTTAAATCTCACAAAGAAAGAGAAAGAAGGAAAGGGAAATTTTAAGTAAATCATAGTACTTATTTCTTAGAAAAATACATGTTGACTTATTTTAGAAACACAGACAATTACTTTCTCATAATATCGATTATAATCGATATTTTGGGAAAGTACTCAAGAGATATTGACCATACGTGTCTCCTTTAAAACACTACTTGCTGAAATTGAAAGTTATAAGGTTTTGCTAATTAACTGATACTGAAAACCATGTTTCCTAATCTTATCATTTCATCTTATCAAAATGTCTGCAGGGTGGAAGAAGCGTTAATCATGATGTCGAGTTCGGGTCACGTTATTAACTTTTTGCTTTGCTACAAGAAAAAAAATCATAGTTCTTCTTTTTTCTGTAATCGAATGAACACTCATATAATGTGATTAATGTTCCTCCGGACATTAAGTGTTCATCCTATTAAGTGTTTATCAGGAGAACTCCTACTTCATATTAGACAGATGGTCAAGGGATGACGGCTGTTACAATACACTTCCGATTATCCGTGGAATTGGGTAGCACGGGTATCGCGGATAACGAAAATCGCAGATAATCCGAAAGAAGCATAAAATAAGAGGTAAAGATGATAAAAAATGACTTTTACTTAAAAATAATTGCATTGCACTGAAAACGTGATATGTACAAACAGTGACGATAGGTACAGCATAAAAAATTATTTGTGTTTGAGATTCTCAAGCATATAAAATCTATAAAAAAAAAGTGGTACTTACGACAACACCCAGGTAGAATACTATATTAGATGAAGTACACCGCACTCTTGGTTCAGAAATGATAAGAAAAAACAAAATTTAAATTCGCGCTTTTTCGAAAAAATCAGTTACTTGTGTTTGTTTCTTTTCCGAGACCATGGCGGATAATCCGCCCCGAGGATAATCCGCTCACGGATAATCGAGAATTTACTGTAGTTGAATGACAGTTGCAATACCGGGATTTTACGCACAAGTGTCTGCATATAAAGCAAGAAGTTCCTTCCAGAACTGAATGAGACAACTTTCCCGTACACTAACATCGCTATTCTACCATTAATATTGTACACTGGCGGAAAAAAAAAATCCCAACATCAAGAAAGACTTGTGTTAGATAAACGAAATTTGGTAGGCGTGTTTATACAACTAAATGATGACATCGATTGAAATTTCGTGTTCCGCGCATAAGTGTGGCGCAGCTGGCGTCACTCAGAACATGCAAATAAGGCTTGTTTTAAAAGCGTGTTGTGAAGCTCGTGTGTATTATTTTTCCGTGAAATTTGACGAATTGCGTTCATGTTAGCCAGGAATGCCTTAAAGAAGACGAAGAAGCCATTATCAACAGCTCACCGAGTTTAAACGAGGTCGTACAATTTGGCTACGAGAAGGTGCATTTTCATTTCGCGATATTGCAGAAAGACTTGGGTGGGAATGTTTCCACCATGCATGATTACTGGAAGCTATGGGCAAGGGATGGTACTACCTCAAGAAGATCGAGTTCCGAGCTGCCACGTGGCACGACTGAGAAGGAAGATCGCCGAATCTTGCGTACGGCTGTGGCGCATCGTACTGCATCTGCGGCTGACATTCGAGCTGCAGTTGGTACCGTCGGGACCCAAGGAACGGTAAGAAACTGTTTACTTCAAGGACAGCTCCGAGCCAGGCAGCCTGTAGCCGGTATTCCATTGACTGCAAACCATTGCCTTTTCCGACGGCAGTGGTGCCACGACAGAGATCACTGGAGGTCGGAGAGGAGATCTGTTGTAATTTTTGATGAAAACAGATTCTGAATTAGTGCCAGTGGTAGCTGTATATTAGTCAGAAGGAGGCCAGGGGACCGCCGGCATCCAAGCGGTCTACGGCCTAGACACACGGGACTCACACCTGGAGTTATGGTCTCTGGAGCAATTTCCTACGACAGCAGGGGCATTCTTGTGGCTATCCCAAACTCATTGACTGAAAATTTGTCGTCATTCTGTTAATTTAACCAGTAGTACAGCCCTTCATGAGTACTATTCAAGGGGGCGTTTTCCAACCGGAAAACGCTCGCCCTCACATCGCTGCTGTAACGCAATGTGCTCTACAGAGTGCTGACATGTTACCATGACCTGCAAAATCACCAGGTCTGTCTCCAATGGATAACGTATGGGATATCATGGGATGGCAACTCGAGCATCATCCACAGTCAGCAATGACTTTCGCAAACCATAGCATTCAAAACAATTTTCATCACATAAAATTTCATCAAAAGTAAGCAAATCAGAAATTGCTTACCTCTCTTTATGCTACGTTGCGTCTGTTCTTTGACGTCAGTAGGTCGGTTAATCCGTTCACTAAACTAAACATATCTAAATTATAAAATCGAATCACTCAGAGGCCTAAAAGAAGAACTAGACAAAACTTCATTAAACTAACTATATTACTATATAACTACAAGATATTTACAGTTTAAGATGAACATATTAGAAATTTCGACACAGCATCAAGGAGTAATACCGCACAGTTCGCGGTTCGAAGCATCACTAACTCTCACCATCCAAAGTTCGGATAAGAAGTAATAATTCAGTTTCTAAGTGGATGACTCATCCAGAAGAAGAGGGAAAGGGGGGGAGAGAAGATCGGCTGTTCGCCACATACTCCCCCCGTTGAGTTTTGCCAAGTTAAAACTCAACCACTGCCGGACAAACAGTTCAGGAGATTCATGCGCTTAGGAGCTCGGACCACTCGTCCAGACCTGGTTACCCTGGGAGTATCATGATCATGTCCATTAGAAGTTCCAGGTCCGTCACTGGTAGAAGTTCCAGTTCGATCACTGTTTCTTTCTGACAAATGTTTATTCTTTGCACAGTCCCTAAAATAACAACCTGACTCCAGGCTCACTTCCAATGGATACAGTCTTTGTATAGGACGCAGTGTTTCTCCATGTGTGGTTCGTAATCTTGCTAGACGTAATACACCATCTTTTCCTGGAAGTAGTTCTGTAATTTTTCCTAATGGCCAGTTTATTCTTTTATCATTTGTTTCTATTAAAACAATATCCCCAATAGATGGTCCTGTAAACTTTCTCGTTTTCCTGGCATGATTTCTCAGTTGTCCTAAATATTCAATCCGAAATCGTTTTCTTAAATCTTCTCTGACCTTTGTTCTATAAATGTATCTTCTTCTCAAGTACTTAGAATCTATACAATCCAGATCAGGGACACTACTTTCTTTTAAATCTCGAAGAAATAAAGCAGGTGTTAACGGTTGTAGTTCTAGGTCTTCAGACATGTATGTTAAGGGTCGGCAATTCAAAATACTTTCACAATCACAAAGAATTGTATTTAGTTCTTCATATTTCAAAGATGTATTGCCTAAAACCTTTCGAAGAACATTTTTCATTAATCCAATCATTCGTTCCCAAAATCCTCCCCACCAAGGAGAAGCAGGAGGAATGAATTTCCATTCGATTCGAAAAACATTATCTCTGATGACTTTATCCCAATCTATTTTCTTTAAGAGAGAACTTGTTCCAATGAAATTACTTCCATTATCAGTGTACACAATTTTTGGTCTTCCTCGGCGCGCTATGAAACGACGAAGAGACAATAAGAAGTTATCTGTGGATAATGCAGTAACTAGTTCGAGATGAACAGCACGATACACAGCACATGTGAATAAAACAATCCACACTTTTGATCCATTTTTTAAATATAAAGGACCTGCCAGATCAATTCCGGTTACTTCGAAAATACAGGCATCTTTTACGCGATCTTCTGGTAAAGGAGCATGTTCAGCATCAAGAGGCTTAGAATCATGCCTTTTACATATTACGCAATTTCTTAAAATTTTGCGAATAGTTCTACGACTCTTTAAAATCCAAAATTTTTCCCGTAATATTGCCATCAATGTTTGAATTCCACAATGCAGGGATTGTTTATGTTTTTCAATAATTAATTTTGATACAATTGGGTGTTCAGGTGGCAGAATTACGGGTGTTCGAAAATCTTCCGAGTCCTGTCTCATCAATACTCTTGATTTAACCTTCAAAACTCCTGACGAATCTACAAATGGCTTTAAATGTCGAATGCGCTCATCTTTCTCTGATTTAAAGCAAGTTTTTTGTACTATTATCCAAATAATGACTTCAGCAGCTTTTATTTCTTCAATTTCTAAATCTTTTGATTTTCTTCTGTTGTTCTTCATTCTGCAATTGTCAACAAATCTTTTCATCCACGCCGTGACTCTGATTATTTTCTCAAAAGATGAGAGCCTTGAGAAGTGAGAAAATTCTTCATTTGCATTATTTGTTAGAGAGGATACAACTGTCTTTCTTCTTTCTGTATCAATTAAATCTTTATCAGGACATATATCATTAGTTGGCCAATGATCTTCTTTGAGTCTTAACCATGCTGGACCTTCATGCCATCTTGTAATTTTAAGAGCTTCTACAGTACAACCTCTTGAAGGAATGTCAGCTGCATTGAGGCTACCAGGAACGAAATTCCATTGCTCAGGATCACTCAAACTTCTTATTTCTTTGACTCTATTCATTACAAATACACCCCAGTTTTCTTCATTTTTGATCCAATAAAGTGTATTCATAGAATCGGTCCAGTAAAACGTTGGTATATATTCCAGTTTCAAATCTTGTTTTACAGACTTCATTAATCGAACACCAATAATGCAAGCTAATAATTCTAATCTACAAATTGAAATAGATTTCAGAGGAGCTATTCTTGATCGAGCTTGAACAAAGTGACAAGTAACTTTAGCTTCATTTTCACATCTTAGGTATATGCAGGTTGCATAAGCCATTTTAGATGCATCACAAAATACGTGAAATGATAATTTCAAACTAGGACTATCATTAATTATCATGCACCTAGGAATTTTTATTTCATCCAGACGATTCGCATCATTTTTCCATTTTGTGAACTTCTTGGCTATTTCTTCAGGAAGAGCTTCATCCCAGGTTACTTTTAATTCCCAGCAATGTTGCAAAAGAATCTTAGGAATTACTGTAACGGGACAAGTAAAACCTACTGGATCATATATTTTATGAACTTCCGATAAAATAATTCTTTTCGTGACACACGTACTTTTAGATTCGCCTAATCCCTTAAGATCGCATTTTAAGGTGTCATCTTGTAGGTTCCAAACAAGACCAAGAATATTAACAGTTTTATCTTCATAAGAATTATCTCTATGTTCCATATTCAATTCATTGGGCATTGAATATTCAAAACTTAACTTATTATTAATAACAGTTTTCCCTTTAGGATCATTATGTGCCCATTCCTGTAATTCAAATTTAGCACTTGCCAAAATTTCAGTAGTGTCAATTTTAAGCTTTTTAGTTCTTTCTCATTATTTACACTCGTAACTAAATTATCAACATACCAGGATTCTGCTATTTTATCAGCAGTTTCTCGAAGATGTTCTGGTACTTCTTTCATTAATTTTGTCAAAGTGGCACTGAGATGGAAAGGAGAACTGGTTATGCCAAAGACTACTCTTCGGTGACGGAATATTTTCAAATGATCCGAGTTTCCTTGATACCACCACAGAAACCTTAGATAGTCTCTATCTTTAGGATTAATACCTATCTGCAGAAATGCCTTTTTAATATCGGCACTAACACCAATATTCCCTAATCTAAATCTATTAATTATAGCAGGAACAGTCTCTATTAAATTTGGTCCCTTTTCTAAACAACAGTTTATAGACGGCGATCCTTGAAGTTTTGCTGAACCATCGAAGACGGGTCTTATTTTTGTTGTTTTAGAACTCATTCGAATGACATCACGATGAGGTAAATAATGACAAGGGTTATCAATTTCATCTTCGGGAACTAGTTCAATAATTTTTTCTTCTTCCCAGGATTTAAAAACTTTTTCATAATCGTTTAAAAACCCTGCTGCTTTCAAATTCTTCACCGTACCCTTTAATCTTTTTTCCGCGATTTCTCGATTACTCGGAAGCGGAGGATGATTTTCAACCCAAGGTAAACATACCTCAAATCTTCCCTCGTCATCTTTCTTCACAGTGGATACAAAATGATTCATCGTTTGTGTTTCTAATTCCTTTCTTGTTAGACTTTCTGATGGATCTAAAATCCCCAAAGTATCCAACTTCCATAAATCACTAATTTTATAATCTGATACGAACATCGAAAGTGTGTTAGAAGGTTCATTCTTACTTTCTAACTCTGTGGAATATCCGAACATATTTTTGTTTGATCTAAGACTTTAAAGTTACAATGATAATCTCCTCTAACATTACTCAAGTGTACAATGAACTCTTTATGAGTTTCAACTACTTCATTCCCTCCAAAGAGACTATGAACGAACTCACTTTCATTAATACATTCATAGTGCATCGCATTTGCTAAATATTTCGAAATGTACGATTTTTTCGACCCCGTGTCAATTAAAGCTCTTATATATTTGTCTGCTCCGTTGCCTTGAATTCTAACAACCATAGTTTGCAATAAAACCTTCTCGAAAAGTGTTTTATTCGACAAATTATAAGCCCTATCAACTGGCTTCCTCTCATTAATTTTATTCTTTTCACAAATCAGGCTGTTATGTCTCCAACCGCAATGATCGCATTTTATCTTCGTATAACAATTTTTAGCTAAGTGGTTCCGTTTCTTCAGACATAAGTAACAGATTCCGCTCTTTCTCAAAGCCGTTTTTCTGTCAGCAATCGACATCGGGCAAGCTTCAGATGAATGGGTTTCGGTTTCTGATCCCTCACAGAACACGCAGTGAGGCCCCGCTTGGGGAATCGAAACTTTCAGCGCAGCTGCAGAAGGAATAAATTTTCTGTTCATTCCCTTTTCCTTTCTAACATGTTCTGAGTTCTGAATACTTAATTTATCTTGCATTTGTATCATTACTTCGCGGCATTCTATTTCCGATTTTAAAAACTCAATTAATTCGTTAACATCAAAACTATCTTTGGATTTTCTTCTTCTTTGAAATTCTAGATTTAAAGCATTTGGAATTAATTTCAATAAAATTGGTGTCAGTAATGTACCATATGCACCGGAGGTTACCTTCAGAGATTCTAAGCTTCTAATTTGTATTTCAATATCATCATATAATTTACGCAAAGCAAAAGTGTTGTTTGCATTCTTTACTGGTTCTAAATTAAGCAGTTTGCCCATATGAGCATTGATTATTAAATCATTACGACCAAAGCGTTCTTTGAGTATTTTAATTGCTGCTGCATAATTTTCTTCAG
This sequence comes from Uloborus plumipes, assembly GCA_038373865.1. Classification (NCBI taxonomy): domain Eukaryota; kingdom Metazoa; phylum Arthropoda; class Arachnida; order Araneae; family Uloboridae; genus Uloborus; species Uloborus plumipes. The sequence continues at coordinate 15,285 of JAXGGA010013698.1, forward strand.
ACAAAGAAAAACCGCTTATTGCGTCAACTGCAGATCCGGATAAAAATGAGATTAAATAATTAAATTTTTCTGTGTCCGTTAAATCATCGTTTTGGTGTATCGCATTATCATATTGATTCCAAAACGACATCCAATTGATTGGGTCTCCATTAAATTTTGTTATGGATAGTTTGGGCAATTTAATTTTCGGCCGACAGCCATAAGTTATTTCTGGAACATAAGTGGCAGTGTTAGTTACGATTTTTTCAGGATTATCAGATTTTGTCTTCTTATTTAAGAAATATGTTAATTTTGATTTCATGGATATTATTTTCTCAAAATAAACTTCACAATCTTCAAATTCCGATAAAAGTAATTTTTCATCTTCAATTAATTCATGAATTTTAGCATCTGTTTCTTTTAAGTTGCTGTACTTTGCATTTAAAAGATCAATATTTTCATTAAGAATAGATGGTTCATATTCTTCTAGTGCAAGATATTCTTTGCAACTATTAATCAGTTTTGTCGTTAGGCCTCTGATAACTGATCGATATTTCTTTAATTCTTCCATTGTTGACATGTTTAATAAATTCAACTGGTTCAAATTTTTATATATCTTAATTAGAATTACTGATAATGCAAAGAGTTATCAATTCGTGATGTATATATATATTTCATACACTTTTCTATTTATTTTAAACATACATAAATAGTATATTTAACTCTCACAATTTTTTCATCGACGAAGGGTAATTCTAAAATAACAGTTGAAATTCAAATGCAATATTTCAATATTCATCAATTTACTTTTAACCACCTAAGACGTCCCTGTTCGGGCGCCATATATTTCGCAAACCATAGCATTCAAAACAATTTTCATCACATAAAATTTCATCAAAAGTAAGCAAATCAGAAATTGCTTACCTCTCTTTATGCTACGTTGCGTCTGTTCTTTGACGTCAGTAGGTCGGTTAATCTGTTCGCTAAACTAAACATATCTAAATTATAAAATCGAATCACTCAGAGGCCTGAAAGAAGAACTAGACAAAACTTCATTTAACTAACTATATTACTATATAATTACAAGATATTTACAGTTTAAGATGAACATATTAGAAATTTCGACACAGCATCAAGGAGTAACACCGCACAGTTCGCGGTTCGAAGCATCACTAACTCTCACCATCCAAAGTTCGGATAAGAAGTAATAATTCAGTTTCTAAGTGGATGACTCATCCAGAAGAAGAGGGAAAGGGGGGGGGAGAGAAGATCGGCTGTTCGCCACAATGACAGTCCTAGTATTGACACAGCAAGTGCAACAAGCATGGAACTCCATACTACAAAGTGACATTCGGCACCTGTATGACATAATGCATGCACGCTTGCAGGCAGGGCCTGATTAAGATATCACGGGGCCCTAGGCCAAATACTTTTTTTGGGACCCCCATAATGAATCTTTTCAATTTTATGCGTAGGATAAAACAAATTTAGGCATTGACTACAACAATTTTAGCCATTTGGGGGCCCCTAAATTGTGGGGGCCCTAGGCCGCGGCCTAGTTGGCCTATTCAGTAATCAGGCCCTGCTTGCAGGCTTTGCCTTCAAAATTCTGGAGGTTACACCCTCTATTAAATTAACATAATTTCACATTTGCACAGCATTTTCTTGAGCTTAAATTAGCCAGTGATCTTGTACATTTAATCAATTAAACATCTTAACTAGACAATTGCATTACCCAAATTTCATTACTCTACTGCAATTTTTTCTTGGTGTTGGGATTTTTTTTTTCCGCCAGTGTATAAATAATCGCTAAGATTGAAAATTAGATTAAACAAACTACCTTTTTCACATGAAAAGCTGATTTCTGAAAACAAAATGCGAATTTCTCATCTAATTTAATACATATACTTAAAAAATAAACAACAACAACAAAAAAAAAGTAGCAGCACCTCGATAAAAATATAAAATTAGTAGAAAACAATGATTAATTATTGTTTGCACATAAAAAAGTTCTTAATTTGCTTCTAACAAATAAATTTGAAAGAAAAAAATTAAATAAAATTTAAAAGCACATTAAAATAAATACGTTTTATTTTAAAATATTGTTTTTAGTGCTTTCTTTTGTGTTAAGATGAAGTTTTTTTTTTTCTTTAGTGCAGTATAAAAGGTGTGCTGCGTTGAAAACGAAGTACACCGCCGAAGGAGGTGCACAGCTATCAATCGTACGCGGCTTGGACGAGCCGCATTGGTTGCTAGTACCCATGTATGTGAGGCTGTTTTGCAGCGAATCAGGAGCGCCCCAAAGGGAGGTCACTGGGACCTCCCAAAAGTTCTCAGTCGGCAAGTTTGGACTGACAATTTGGCAAATTCAGGAGCAGTATTGCAATATATATTTTTTATATTTTTTTGTACATTGTGTGTGTAGCTGCAGTCTTCTTTTTTAATATACATTTGTTACCTTTGAAAATAAGAAGACCCGTTTAATAAAACTTAATTCGATTGTTGCAAAAACCTGTCAAATGACCAACATGCTTTTAAGTTGCAAAATATACACTATTTTATGATAAAAATATGCAATATTTTATGATATGCCATGCAGTAAATACGTTTTTATCTGTTTTTATGGAAATAACAATTATTTATAAACTATCCGATTAATCGCTTTGACTCTCCAAAGTACATTCCCGTTGTTATACATCAAAGTTCAAATATTTGTCTATCATCTGAAGAAAAATTTGTGAATGCTCAATTTTTTACAGAGAAACCTTTTGTTTTTTCTCATAAAGTAACGGCACCTTTCGAAATATCATTCAGAAAAATTCAGAAATTTCCCCCTCCCAAAAATTTAAGCTCGGGGCGCCCCTGTTCAACCTCAATCCAACGCGACATCAAATTTATTTACATTACCTACGCAAACATTTTCAAACATGGTAAGACCAACGGCTTCAGCATCGTTGGTTTTACAATGCAGTTATTCGAGTGAAAAAAACAGAGCAAGTTGTAAATCAGCCGACCAAAGCGTATTTTAACAGACAACCGCAAAGGATCGTAGAGTTAAACATTCATTGTATTGTCTGATTAATTTCTGTATTTTTCCTCGCATTGCCGACCGCTGAATCATACACCATTTATTGTAGCAGACGACCGTTTTGCTTAGTTGCTCGAAACGAAAACGAAGAATGGAAACGGGAGTGATTTAAAGGGCAGAATGAATTGTAAAATTCATAGCTGGGTGTCACAATCGGAAAATTAAAAAAAAAAAAAAAGATTTCAATCGAATAGTGGAAAAATGCTTTTCTGTAAGCAACCATAAAGGAAAATCGGCCCTTTTTTTTAACTCTCGATGCAAAAAGAAGGAGTACTAAGTTTAACTTGTGCATCTGTGACATCGTAGCTCCTAACTGACTGAACAACAGCCCGTCATTTAGGGGGAACACTCCCCCCCCCTTTCCCCCAAGCTTTGAGAAGTCAAGACATTCATACACTGCTCGACATTGAAATGCAACACCAAGAAGGAGTGGTCAGAAATTCATGCAAATTTTACCGTAGACGCACGTCACTGAGTTATGTAAATGATATGAAATGCGCAGCTCTCCGACGCACGTGAAGTAAGATATAAGAGAATGAAGTTGAAAAGTGGGCTATGTTCATGTTGATTTTTTTGCCAGACTAATTATCGGAGAAATTTGGTTTTTGTCTCGAAGGATACGTGTGATAGGAGGAAATGCCACGCCGTCCTCAACGAAGACACTTCCAGCATATAGACGACTTTACAAGGGGTATGGTGATCGGACTGAGAAGGGGAGGTTTATCCATACGTCAAATTGCAGCTGATACCCACATGGATGCAAGCACTGTGCATCGGCTGTGTCGGAGATGGTTGGAAAGAGGAAATGTAGCCACATTGAGGGCGTGCAGGTGCAGCCAGAGTGACGTCAGACCGCTTGGATCGACGGATTCACCGACAAGCTGTGGCGGACCCGCAAGTCACTTGTACGTCGATTCTGCAGCACGTGCAAGGTACCCTGGATGTTCCTGTGTCGACCAGAACCATTTCCCGTCGACTGGTTGCACGTGGCCTGCAATCACGGCGCCCGCTAAGAAGACTGCCATTGACCTCACAGCACAGACTCCAACGTTTGGAATGGTGCCGGACCAGAGCGATGTGGATGGCAGAATGGCAAACCGTAGTGTTCTCAGATGAATCCCGCTTCTGTTTGTCCAGCGATAGTCATCGCATACGTGTGTGGCGTCGACGTGGAGAAAGATCGAATCCGGCAGTAACTGTGGAACGCCCCACAGCGCGACAACGTGGCATAATGGTTCGGGGCGCTATTGCATACAATTCCGTATCACCTCTAGTTCGTATTCGGGGCACTATGACGGCCCAACGATATGTAGATAATGTACTGCGACCGGTGGCAATCCCCTACCTTTAGGGTCTGCCAAATGCAATTTTTCAACAGGATAACGCCCGGCCTCACACTGCTCGAATCAGCCAACATGCTCTACGAGGTGTACAGATGCTTTCCTGGCCACCATACTCTCCTGACTTGTCACCAATCGAAGATGTGTGGGACGTGATTGGACGCCGTTTGCAGAACCTGTCACTGCCTCGTTCAGAGAACGAACTGTGGCAAATGGTTGAAAGGGAATGGAGTGCCATCTCTCAGGACACCATCCGCAGGCTTATTGACTCCATGCCTAGACGTGTTTCTTCGTGCATCGCTGTCCGCGGTGGTCCTACTTCTTACTGAGCCGACGCCGTCCTCGCTCTATATTTTGCTTATTTATTTTGAAATAAATATCACTTATTGTTCCATGCTGTCTCTGTCTTCTTACCAAATTTCATCAATTTCTGACCACTCCTTCTTAGTGTTGCATTTTCAATGTCGAGCAGTGTATATAAGTGAGCGTGGTTTTTGTTGCTTTCCGATGAAATTTACATCGTGTTTGCATTTTTTAACTCCAAATTCCACCCTGAAAACATTTAAAAATCACCCTTCTTTTTTTTTTCGTCTTTTGGCAGTAGGGTTTAATTTCTAGCAAAAGAAGCAATGAAGCCATTCTTCAGATCTTATTTTTGCTCGTAAATGGGTTGACTTTTGTCTAAAATGTTAAAATTTACATAAAATAGGAAAGTGCAAGAGCTCAGTTCTTGTGAGCTCCCAAACAAATTAAGCTTTGCCTGCCACTGTGCGGCAGAGTATTTCAGACGTCTCCAGCTTTTCGAGTGCCGAGTTTTTGACATTTAAGGGAAAAAACATGAATGGATAAATCGCTTAAAGCTAAATGGACTCTTATTCAAATTCTTGGACAAAACAAGATTTTCAACGTCCTCCACTTTTTCGGACAAAATTAATCCAACCACATGCAATTTCTACACCAATACAATGTTCTAAAGAACTCAATTTTGTATACCCAGAGTAGAAATGTAGTTTACATTGTATAATATTTTCCCTTCATTAGCGATTCATTCAGTGGTTGCTCAATTTTTTCACCCATCACTGCCATATTCAAAAATTACTTTAAAAAAAAAACATTTCACGTAATAGTTCGTCTACATCGTAACACAGGAAAGACAAACTGTTCTCCGAAAAAAAATTCCAAACCGTCCGACAAGAGGATGTGGCAGACGATTTCTCAGCGAAGTCGGGGCCTCCCAGCACTGGGCCCCTCAATTACACGTCCCTAAATCATCCTTTGGATCAGGGAAGTTAAGAAAACACATCCTTCATTAGTTAGACTCACTATTGTGAAGCCCAGCGGGCAGTCCTACATTGAGTGATCTCTTTCTTTTTAAGCCATTGCAACGCTTGTCGGCTTTGCCTCTATCTAATTAATTACCTTCCCGAACTATTTCATGCCACCTTTGCGTCTTGGTTTTCCTAATGCGATTTCAGTTTGTTCACCACCGCGTTTGAAAGCGTTATTTCCTAGCAACCAGAACATTTCTTTTTATCTGGAGAGGATTTAGTATCAGTAATAAAGAATTTTAGCTGCTTGTCACGCTAAAAGAAAACTTAAACTAAAAATTAAAAAGTACAAGGAAATATCTTAGTGGTAATTCCTTTTACCTTTTTATGATGCCTAAGCAACAAATCTTTAAAATAAATGCAGTTTGTTATGTTAGCATTACACGGGATTAAAGTGATGCAGTTCATTAGGGTTAAAGTTTTGTCTAAAGAATTATAAATTATATCAGCTAATTATTCCATACAAATGAGACGGTTCCTTTAAACTTTCCATGACATAATTCTGTACCTCAGAACCAGAGTAACGTAAGTCCATTTTTGCAACTTTTCAGGGGAGGGGAAAAACGATTGTCGGACCAAGGCCGTATCCAGAGGGGGGGGGGCCCGACGGGCCCGAGCCCCCCCCCCCCCCGAAACCCGAAATGTTTTACAATGTAAAATAGAAAAAAAGAACTTTTTTTTTTAATTTCAAATGGCAATAAAAAGTTTTTTTTTTTTTGTTTCTTTTAACTATTAAATGAGTAAAAATTTGAAGAAGTACAAAAGAAAAAAAAAGAATTCAATTTTCATTAGTTGCAAAACATACTTGAAAACAAGACTCTCATTAGCACTTCCAGCTCTCTTTCCCAAATATATTCAGGCTCAAAGCAAGCTACTTGTCAGTTTGATCAGCGCCCCCCACTCCCCCATAAAACTTACAAAACTTACACCACTCAGATTTTTACCTCCTAATCGCCGGACCCCTAGTTTCCGATTAGGCTGAGATTGCTTCTCGCCGCCCTGATTCAAATTAGAGGGTACTTTGTTGGTCCCCATTTATAAGCATTTGTAACCCTCGAAGGATTTTAATAGCTAAATATGTCTTCAATAAACAAGACCACACAAAAACGAATACGTTCACAGACCCTCTACTTTGTTGGACGCTCACCAATCTTAGACAAATGTTACTTAAAAAAAATTCCATTTACAAATGCTTAAGAACCTTGAAAACTTTGTTAAATATAGCTGTAAACTTTGAATTTTAAAATTTTTAACACAAATGGGGAGGTGGGCATCAAGTTGTGGGAAACTCAGCTCCTTGATTAAAAAAATATTCTGCGTAATGCAAAAATCATATTCCAGCATTTTTTGTAGCATATTTTCAAAAATAATTTTTTGTGACTCACATGTTTCATTTCTGACTATTCATTAAATACCTAATTCAGTATTTTAGAAGTTACTTTGTAATTGATTCCTTTATTAATATGTTAAGCATGAGAAAACATATTACCCTTCCTATATTCTTTTTCGTTTTCTGCAGTACTAGTGATTGAAAATTGTCGTTATAAGTAATTTTTTAATATCAATTTTTATTCTTTAAAAGATGTGTCTTTCAAATTTTTAACAATTTCGTAAGACTGTCCAATCAACTTTTAAAACGTCAAAAACTAAAAAGTGCAAATGAAATGCTTTAAAGAATTTTAACTGGTCTAGAGTCTTTGAAAATCCGTAAATACCTTTTTGAAACTCCTTTAAAAGTGCTTCGATCCTTTTTCTTATCAAGTAATTAAACTATGAATTAACTAAATGGCCAGAATGTTACTCTGTCGTTAATTATTTTTTAAATCTTTACACTTTTCTTTTAAAGAATTTAAGTGTTTTATACTATTGGTTATTTTATGTTACTAAGTGCTGCTTCTGTCGGTGAGTTGGGGAACTGATCAAAAACTACTATGTAACTATAGTGAAAACCCATGTAAGCAAGTGATAATGTGTTAATCTTTTCTCCTCCCTTGTCCTTCCTCTCTGTCACTTAATGTTAATCGTTTGTTAAACTAAACATTTTTTTATGCTTTGATTAATCTTAGTTTGCAAAAGAATGCAGAAAATTTATGAGATTGTTGTTTGCCTACTTCTCCAACATGTTTTTGAAGTCCCAATTGCCCCATATAAGGCCTCAAAATGCAGAATTTTAAAACTTTTTTTCAAAAATTTACCCGGGGGAGAAACCCCCGGACCCCCTAAAATTACGAATATTCCACCCCACTTAAAAAAGTTCTCATTGCATATCTCTCTTGCATATCTCCAATAAAGGTCAGTCCAAAAAAGTAATAAGAATAAAGAAATGAAACACACACACATTGAACATCGTGGGGGGGGGGGGGTCAGCTAGAAATTAGACTCATAACACACACAAAAATGTATGTGTGTTTGGGCAATGTGCGAAACTGGGCCCCTCCCGAAATTTTTTTCTGGATACGGCCTTGTGTCGGACGCATGCAAAGGATGGGACTTGCGCTCTTTTAATGCTGCTAAATAATTATGAAGGAATTTGTTTCACGGAATACCGTTCTCATGGGTCGATGCGGAATAAGATTCTACATACAATGCACTAATAAAATGAAAATCGCCATTTTTGGACTTACGTCGTTCTGGTTCTAAGATGCAGAATTTATGAAGAAATTTTGCTACAAATCCTGACGTGATAGAACTTTTTCATTATTTTTCTTGAAATCAGCACTAAAAAGTATATTAAACCGAGCCATAACTTCTCTTGTATTTTTTTTTACCGCTGGCTTGTGTTTTCTTTCTTTTTCTAAGCTCCCCATGTCAGCCTAGAAAAAAAATAAAATATTAAACTTGAAATGCGTTCTGGCCCGCGAAGTAAATCTCAACAAGAGGTCGAATTTGTTTTAAGTTTTTAATTTAATGTTCGTACTAGTCGATTATTTTTCTTTTAAAATCAATTTTGACAGTCAATTTCAAAGTTCCTGCCGAGTTAAGATGATTAGGAAGAAAAAAAAATAATAACGACTTGAGTGTTTTCATAAACCACAATAGTTGCCAAATGTCACTACCCACCAAGAGAAAGGACAAGTGTAGGTCATTTCGATCTAGGTTGTTTGGGTGTTCATTTCGAAAACTTGTTTGCATTTCTGCTTTGAAGAGATCTGTGATAGGGTCAACAAAGACAAAAACTTCTCCGAAAAGGCATGATTATAAATGCATGTATGCGAGAATGAAGAAATCAATTTCATCCAAACAGACTGTGAAAATGGTTTGTTTATGCCAAGGTTATGACGACTTTCTACAATAGGAGAGCGCATGAAATTCCTTCACTAATTCAAGAAAGAATCTTAAATTTCCACCTCCATTCTAAGGCAGGCTCCATATCGTCCTTCCGCCTTTGAAAACATTGCGCAACTTCGAATTAAATTAGAGAAATTCTGCTAAAAGATGATAGACGCATGAGGAAACATTGGCGTGATTTTATTTAATGCTTGGCGTTTGTTTCGCCTGCTTCAGTTGGTGCCTCCCGTTTCGCCGACACGATATGCACCCCCCCCCCCTCGCCCCACCTCTGTTTCTCGAATTTAATCACACATTTAAAAATATGTAGGGAATTGAAGCTGGCAAACGAAGGGTACTAGGGAAATATGGGGGGGGGGGGGATCGCACCGAAAATGTTCCTTACATTTAAAAACTACTGTCTTCTTTGGTAAAACCTTCTGATCATTAACGCATACGTTAGGTCTTCTCTGATCTTACCAAAATAGCGGTGTTAGGTAAGATAACAATAAGGGGAAGAATAATTAAAAGCATATTGAGCCGCATCAAACAACGTGGAACGATGCTAATTTCAAATACATAGTTTAGTTGAATATGTCAAAAGGATATAGCAAAAATGCAAGTTTTGATTTGAAAACTTCGGAAAGTTATCCCTCACAACCCATCTAGCCTTTTTTTGAGTGGAACTGTTCGCGAGTGCTAGGCTCGGCTTTCAAGGACGGACAGTATACAATATATTATACGTGTTGCGCATGATTTATGTTATACGCTGTCCGTACAAAAGACGTTATACGTTTTCCCTGTTCTATGCGTTACATACATTGTCGAAAATATATGTTATACAAACACACATTAAACGTATAACATACCGTTAAAACTTAATGGTTATATACATATATTCCTAGAGATAACAGTATCGAGACAATTTCTGCAAAGTTTCATGAAAATCAGATGATAAACATTTTGAATTATCTTTTTTTGAAGTGAGCTCTGCTTCTAATGCTCGTAAAGAAAAAAATTGGCCAGCTTTGTAAAGCTACGGAATTGATTAATCCAATAAATTTATTTTAAAAAAAAATCAGTTTTGTCAAAAATAGCCATTTCAATCGGTTCGGGTACCCTAAGCACTTTTTCATTTTGAAATTGAGACAAACTTAAGAATTTAAGATTTAATCATCAAGCCAAACCTCTCATTAGTACTTTTTTAAATACAGAATTCGAATGGGGGAGGAGGCCTACCTCTAAACAGCATGTGGTCCCGCTTTAATACCAATTTACCTAATTAGGACTTTCCCCTCCATGATTAACTTCTTATACAACCGGAAATGCGCGAAAACTTTTTTCATAACGAAGCTCAAATTAAAAGTATGTGTCACACCACACAGCGGGGGAAGCAGGAAGATCATTTTAATGCTCTCACTGAAATAAAAAATTGCACTTCTTTTTTTTTTCTTGTGCACATGACGAATCTTATACTTCACCTTCAATCTCTGAAACTTCAAAATCAATAATCATATTGAGGAGAGCTTATTCTGACTTGAAAAGTAATAAGATTTGCTCATTTTGATGGTACAAACGTGAATCAGGAGAAAAAATTTCCACAGCAAAAAAATTCTGAATTCAGAAAAATGATTTCGATATTTTATTTCAGTAGCACTCATTTCGCTTCTATGATAGAATGATCAATTTTAATCTTTCAAAAATTCAAAATTAGTTTCAATTTTGACAAATCATACGTTTACTTTTACAGAAAATAAAAGCTTTATTTCGCCGTAACTAAATCTCTTCTATTCTCTTCCATCAATATTATTTGTTTTCGTTAAGCTTATTAAAAGTTAAAATGCAAAAATAAAAATTTTAACTTTGTGTTCCGGTTTATCCTTGTCATCGGAGTCAATCGAAATACCTAATAAGTATTCAACATGTTTTACTTTTTCTTAGAATATCTAGAGCAAAACAAGACCGAAATTTCTACCCCAAAAATCAATTTTAAAAAAATCTTTTGATTACTGTTTTTATAATAAAAGCTCAAAAATGTATCGATGCATTCCATTTTACGGTAAGTCCATGAAAAAAAAAAGAGGTTATTGCTACTATTAACTTTATTTGAATAAAAAGCGAAACAATATCTCGTAAAACATTTTAACGTATCGCAATTCACATAACTCATGTTAGTTATTTTAAGACTAAAAGTTGGTGAAATAAATATGTCCCCTGCTGCGATTCCCAAAGATTAAGTCATAAGAGAATATTTATATGCACCATGCATTTTTACCGAACCCTGCCTCAGTATAATTCCTCCTGTTCTATGTATTTCAAACAGAGTTGATGCTTCAACATGATCACAAGTTAACTCCAAAATGGCTCATTCCGTTTTTGTAAATATCCTTCCTGGTACAATGTTTCCATTCGGTGTATTTCAAACTGAACTGAATTGCTTCCCCATCATGTCATAGATGACAGGCCATTGTGAGATATATCAATTTGCGCAAACAATGAGCGGTGAAGTATGGCTACCCCCCACTTGACCCCCGAAGAGATATTAATTTTCCAACCCTTGCATGCCGGTATGCAGCGGAGAGAAAAACGCATTTATTTTATTTTGTTCTCGAATCACGATTTATTCCGTTACCTCAAGAACAAACCACGTCCCATCCAGTTACCCGTGACAGAAGTAGAAGTGATTGGGGGCAAGCTTTTCGAGTGAAAGTATTCCACCAAGCTTTACTTCGCTTTTTTTGTTTTTCTTTTTTATAATTCATTTTCTTCTCAGCGTAGAGAAGGGAAAACATCACCCATTTGGAACATTTTTGTCTCTCTAAAAATGGGTGCATTGAACTGCGCGCGCACATGTGCGCATTCATCATCAATGAAAAAAAAAAAAAAATCGTGGTGTGTGTTTTCTTCGTTCACAGTTTATATACAAACTGAAGTGAGGGAGGAGGGTTGTTGGCCGAAGTTTATGTTTTTTTCTTACTTTTTTTTTTTTTTTTTTGTAAGAAGCTCAAATTAAATACAGCAAAACTCTACAGTGGGGAAATTCTTCTCACGTTTTTATTTCACAATTTTTTTCATTGAGAAAATATCTACTGATGTAAAACATAAATTGTTGCGGTGAAATTCTTGTTAGTGTTAAGAGAGACACCCTTCATGTCTACATAGGGTTTGCATACGACAGCCATAAATGTCCTACTTTTTTTTGCTTGAGGGAAAAAAAAACTGCGGATAAAAGTGCCTACTTTGTGTTAGTAGTCAGTGTAATTGATTATCCACTAACAATTACATATTAATTAAGAATATTAAGAAAACCAATTTATTAAATTATTCTGAGTTTTTTTTTTGGTAGGGGTTTTTTTTTCTTAAACTTGCGTCTAGACATTTTCACAACATTTTCGCTTGAGGAACATGTTGCAACATTTCCAAAGGCGGCAATTTCTCTTCAATGCCCCCCTTCTACGCAATTTTTTGAAGTCCTAATAAAATAAATTGTTACGTTTAAATACATTGTTTTTTTCCCTCATTTTCTTTTCTTTTTTAATAATTATGCGAAAATTTCTTCAGATTTGTTTCAGCTCTTTAATAATGTTTTGTGTTTTACTGTAATTTATTTTTTTGCGCTTGTTTGGATTTTTAACTCTTCTGCTTTACCCCTAAAACATTGGCTGAATATCCCGACATGAATTTTTACAAATGGCTTGACATAACCGACACATCGCTCGCAGAGTTGACCCAACTATTCCCGTTAAAAGTAAAAGAAAGACGAAAAAAGTATTAAAAGTAGCTTAATGCATCTAAAAAATATCGCCAAGTCCAAAAAATATCGCCAAGTTAAAAAAATAAAAAGGTAAAATGAATATCGAAAAATTAAAAATTTGAAAGTAGGGTCTTGAGATGGGGAATTTGTGTGTTGGTTGGTCGGTCGGTCGGTCGGTCTGCCTGTCCCCCCCCCCCCTAATAACTTTTGAATGAACATTCCGATTTAGACAAACTTTTTTTTGTTGGAAAGATCTCGGCGAGTACAGCTCATTCCCATATTTGATTTTTCGATTTGAACAATTTTTGGTTCAACTTTGAGCCGTTCAAACAACCTGTCCCGCGATATTAACTTTTTAGTTAACAGTCCGATTTGAACAAACTTTTTTTTGTTCGAAAGATCTTTTCAAGGATACTTCATTCCCGTATCTTTATTTTCGATTTGAACAATTTTTCGTTCAACATTGAACCGTTCAAACAAGCTGACACCCCTAATAACTTTTTAGTGAACAGTCCGATTTAAACAATTTTTTTTTTGTTCGAAGCATCTCGGCAAGGATACTCTATTACCGTATTTAAATTTTAAATTTGAACATTTTTGGTTCAACATTGAACCGTTCAAGCAACCTTTCCCCACCCAATAACTTTTAAGTGAACCGTCCGAATTGAATAAACTTTTTTTGTTCGAAAGATCTTATCAAGAATACTTCATTCCCATTTTTAAATTTGGGTCATTCCATGTCAAGTGTCCCAAATTTCGAAAAAATCCCCACTCGACCCCCTCCGATTTTGATGAAAATTTTTTTGGATGTACATATAAGACTTTCATGAAACCATACCAAAGTATAGCTCTATAGGCCTTATGGTTTAGCAAATAAAAATTTTTGAAAAAAGGCCTCTTTTTCGTGTCTTGAAAAAAATGAACAAATCGTCAAGTTTGTGCTTTTATTGCTCGCGACCTAAGACGATTATCAGGCTCAAATTTGGTGATTCTGATCACTGTTTAGGGTAGAATAGCCTACTTGTGTAACAAAAGCCTTATGCACTATAGATTTTTTGCAATTTGCTGCCAAAGTTGGTAAAAAAATCGCATTTTGGTAAATTTTGATCATACGTTATCAGCTTGTATCTGCTGAGAGAATGACTTTCTGAAGCTAATTCTTTCCTCTTTGTTTGTAGCCTGATAGTTCGTCCGAAAGGTGTGCAAGTGGCATCTCGATAACACTCAAATAATTGCTGAATTATGCGAGTTGAAATTCCAGTTAAATTTCTTTTTTCTCAATTTTGTCTCAATTTCAAAGTGCAATATCTCAAAGGGTCAGCTTGGATTTCAATTTTCTTTACATCATTGGAAAGAACACTTTTCTTAACTAAAAAACGTTATTTTTATTTTTGAGACAAACCAGTTTCAAGGGATATTGCAGGTCAAAAATGTGTACGTCATTTAACGTGAAATCAAAGAAAAAAAAGACATAGACCTCAAAAGTTGATGTCAATTTGTTCTATTAAAATTTACAGTGAGCTATTGTACTTATTTTCTGATAAAAGAAATCTTTTTTAGATGTTTTTGAACTTTAGTTTTTGTGTGCGCACCCGTGAAAACTCAAAAAATGGCAAAAAATAAAGTTTCGTTTTTAATAAAAATAATTATCTTCTTATCGCTGCTATAAGAGCTTGAGTCTTTTCCTATGTGTTATTTTTAAGTTCTTGAAACAGAATTTTGGATGATATGTCATTTGGCAAGGTGTCATTAATATTTTAAATTCATAAAAAGCATTATTTCCTTTTTCAAAAAAAAAATAAATAAATAAACATAAAAATAATTAATAAATGAGATAAATAATAAATAAAACAGTTAATATGGTGTGTACGTGATAAAAAAAATGTATAATAGGACTGCAGAGCCATTTTTCTAAAATGCGATAACGAAAGTTTTCGAAAGAGTTGAATATTACAATTATTTCCACCGTGTAAATAAATGATAACAATAGTAATTGAAAATATGATAAGTATTAATTGAAAATACATTCATTATTCTGCCGAGGATGTGTTTAGATATTCAGCCTATGATTGCATTTTGCCCATAAACAAAATTGATGAAAAATGGGAAAATGCTTTTTATGATCTTGAAACATTAATGACCTACAACCTTGCCAAGTGACATATCATCCAAAATTCTGTTTCAAGAGCTTAAAAATAACACATAGGAAAAGACTCAAGCTCTTATAGCAGCGATAAGAAGATAATTATTTTTGTTAAAAACGAAACTTTATTTTTTGAAATTTCTTGAGTTTCACGGATGCGCACACAAAAAATAAAGTTCAAAAGCATCTAAAAAAGGTTTTTTTTAATCAGAACATAAGTACAATAGCTCCTGTAAATTTTAATAGAACAAATTGACATCAACTTTTGAGGTCTATGTCTTTTTTTCTTTGATTTCACGTTGAATGACGTACCCATTTTTGACCTGCAATATCCCTTGAAACTGGTTTGTCTCAAAAATAAAAATAACGTTTTTTAGTTAAGAAAAGTGTGTTCTTTCCAATGATGTAAAGAAAATTGAAATCCAAGATGACCCTTTTGAGATATTGCCCTTTGAAATTGAGACAAAATTGAGAAAAAAGAAATTTAACTGGAATTTCAACTCGCATAATTCAGCAATTATTTGAGCTATCGAGATGCCACTTGCACACCTTTCGGACGAACTATCAGGCTACAAACGAGGAAAGAATTAGCTTCAGAAAATCATTCTCTCAGCAGATACAAGCTGATAACGTATGATCAAAATTTACCAAAATACAATTTTTTACCAACTTTGGCAGCAAATTGCAAAAAATCTATAGTGCATGAAGCTTTTGTTACACAAGTAGGCTATTCTACCCTAAACAGTGTTTAGAATCACCAAATTTGAGCCTGATAATCGTCTTAGGTCGCGAGCAATAAAACCACAAACTTGACGATTTGTTCATTTTTTTTCAAGACACGAAAAGGAGGCATTTTTTCAATAATTTTTATTGGCTAAACCATAAGGCCTATAGAACTATACTTTGGTATGGTTTCATGAAAGTCTTATATGTACATCCAAAAAATTTTTCATGAAAATCGGAGGGGGTCGAGTGGGGACGCCTCGTTCACTTGACATGGAATGACCCATTTTCGATCTGAACAATTTTTCGTTCAACATTGAACCGTTCAAACAAGCTCTCACCCCTAATAACTTTTGAGTGAACAGTCCGATTTAAACAAACTTTTTTTTGTTCGAAAGATCTCGGCAAGGATACTTCATTACCGTATTTAAATTTTCAATTTGAACATTTTTTCGTTCAACATTGAACCGTTCAAGCAACCTTTCTCCACCTGATAACTTTTAAGTGAACCGTCCGAATTGAATAAACTTTTTTCGTTCGAAAGATCTCGGAGAGACTCATTCCCATATATCACTTTTCAATTTGAACCATTTTTCGTTCAATGATGAACCGTTCAGAAAAAATTTTCACATGAGCGCCTACTGGGAAATTTAAATTGAATGTTGATTCTGAACTTAAAGGCGGGTTTCCTTCAAACTTTGTAAGAAAACGGTTTTGATAAAAAATGTATGTAAAGTACTTTTCTGAAAAATCTTCTGTGAGGACTCTGATTCCGACTCCGACTCCGCAAACATGGCGGAAATGCAGGCTCAGAAAAAAATGACTGACTGGGCAGACGATTTTTTGTTTATTTATTCTTTTTTTTTTTTGTTTAATTTATTATTATTATTTTTATTTATTTATTTATTTTTTTGGCGGACGATTTTTTTTTTTTTTTTGCTCACAAAAATTTTTCATTCACGAGAGCATTTTATTCTTTATTTATATTTAACAACTGGCAACGGATTAAAAATAAAATTCGAGACATTTTATTAACGAACGAGGTTTGTTTTCTTTCTTTGATAAAATGTGTTTTGATGTTCTTTGTACTTTCATTTTATTTATTAATTTTTTTTCTTTTGAAAACGATTGTGAAATTTTTCTACGGAAGAACTATAACAGTTACATTCTTTAAAAGGTGCGACAAAACTTTATTTACTCCTTTATTTACTTTTTACGTGTCCATTTCATCTGATGAGAGGGGTATATTTTGCTTTTAGAAATCAGCTTTAAGTGCTATAAAGATATGTGTCACATCTGGGTAACCAAATAAAGAGTTAATCAGATCAAACTTAATGGCGATCTTGTCATCACTTCATCTGTATTACCAAGTAGACAAGGCCCACCCGGGGGCGCCAAATGTTACATCTGAGTAACACATTTTTCTTGTAAATTTATGGGCGGTTATCTGCTCAGTATCTTAAAACTATCTTAAAACTATTGAAGTGGTGACATCTTAGTAGAAAAGGTTATATTAAAAAGGTTTATTAATACTATTTACATTTCAAAGGAAAATTTCTTACAAAAATGGCCAAAAGGTTTTACTATGGACTTCATCTTTAAATTTTCAAATCTTTTTCTTTCTTTCTACGAGTATTGTTGCCAAACTCAAATTTTGTCGCCTCGAGGTGGAAAAGATGATCTTGTCTTATTTTCAAGGCTTATCTTCATCATCAATGTTACATCTGAGTAACACATTTTCTTGTGAATTTGTGAGCGGTTGTCTGCTCGGTATCTTAAAAATATTGAAGTGGTGACATCTTTAGAAGAAGAGCTTATATTAAAAAAGGGTTTATTGACACTATTTACATTTCAAAGGAAAATTTCTTACAAAAATGGCCAAAAGGTTTTACTATGGACTTCATCTTTAAATTTTCAAATCTTTTTCTTTCTTTCTACGAGTATTGTTGCCAAACTCAACTTTTGTCGCCTCGAGGTGGAAAAGATGATCTTGTCTTATTTTCAAGGCTTATCTTCATCATCCTCCCCACCTTGAGTTTGGAACAATACTCCGTAGAACTGAAAGAAAAAGATTTGAAAATTTAAAGATGATAGTCCATAGTAAAACCCTTTTTGGCCATTTTTGTAAGACAATTTTCCTGTTGAAATTGTAAATAGTGTTAAATAAACCCTCTTTATAATAATAAGCTTCCCTCTTCTAAGAGATGTCAACCACTATCCAGATATTTTTAAGATACCGAGCAGACAACCGCTCACAAATTCACAAGAAAATTGTGTTACTCAGATGTAACATTGGCCCCACCCGGGGGCGCCAATTTTGGGTACATCTGCGTAACACATGTTTCTTGTAATTCTCTATTATATTTCCTTGAATCTGTTCGTCAGATCTGCTCCGCATTTTCCGCGAAGTCTTAAATTTTCGGATATTCCATAACTAGCGAATCAAGTCTTCTTGATGATAAATCATTATTTTTTCTAACATAGCTTTATCCATCTTGAACGGGAATTTATTTCGCATCTGCCGCCTAGCTTCTGGTCGACAGTTGTTTCTAAAAAATTCTTATCTGCCTTATTTGCATCTTCAAATTTTTGTCCAATGGGATCCCAAAATCTTAACCAATCGGATACATTATCTTCAAATTCATCGATATCTTGCGAGAGTACATCAATGTCAGGGGATTCAACTTCTCGAATTGAAATTTTTTTTCTAAATTATTTGAAGTCGGAGTTTGGAGCGAGAAAATTGGAACCAGTTTCAAATTTTGCTATGGCGCGTTTTATTTTTATTCGCCAAATTACTATAGTTGTATTATATTCATCGCATTTTAAGATTTCTTCTTCCACATCTTTTAATTCTATGGTTTTTTGAATTTCAATATCAAGAAAATTAAGCTCATGTTCTTTCAATTCTAATTCCGCCAAAAGTTGGTCTAAATCATCTTCATTTAAGTTACCTTCTGTCAATTTTGCATCAATCTTTCTAAATAGCTTTACTGCTTGCGATCTTAAAATAGTGCGCTTTGCCTTATAAATTACATCCATTTTTTTAAATATTGCAATTTTCTTAAATAAGTTCTTCTGCAATTTGCACAATTCGCAAACAATATCTCATTGCTTCAATACATTTAATGCATATTCTATTTTCTTAATCAGGGTAAGCTGTTTCAACTTACCTTGTCTTACACTTAGAGAGGTAACCAAACAAAGAATTAATCAGATCAAACTTAATGGCGACCTTGTCATCGCTTCATCTGTTATTACCAAGTAGACAAGGCCCACCCGGGGGCGCCAAATGTTACATCTGAGTAACACATTTTTCTTGTAAATTTATGGGCGGTTATCTGCTCTCAGTATCTTAAAACTATCTAAAACTATTGAAGTGGTGACATCTTAGTAGAAAAGGTTATATTAAAAAGGTTTATTAATACTAATTACATTTCAAAGGAAAATTTCTTACAGAAAATGGCCAAAGGTTTTTTAGGTTTTTTTTTACTA
>JAXGGA010013699.1:0-34394 GCA_038373865.1 Uloborus plumipes
TTTTTTTTTTTGTACATTTTGATTTAAAAAGGGTTAAATTTTAAAATTTGATGACCTAGCAAAAGTATTTTACTTTTATGATCTGCTAAGCCAAAAAATATAACTTCTTTAATTACACTGTGCGGCAAAAAAAAAGAATCAAAATGCTGGTGACACTATTCCGACTTATTCTTACGCAAAAAGACCCCTTGAATCCGAATGAGACCACCGTTTTCCACCTACAGGTACCAATTTTTGTTGAAATGTCCCCCTTTTTTCCAGTTTTCCTTAGTTTCAGGGCTAATTTTCATTTGGAGGGGAAAGGAGCATTATATTAACCGCTGACATTTTATAGAGCATGAGAGGCTCAAAGCTCAAAATTATGAACGCGGATAGCAAAACGAGAGACTTGGGGGCATACACCCTCCAGTTATTTCGAAAAGCAACAAAAATGAATTCCTTATTCTGTGTTTTTTTTAAAGTCGTTTTTAATTGTTTTCGGTATAAAATAAAAGCATAGGATTAGTTCCTATGATTAAAATTTTCGAAAAAAATTAGCATAGTAAAAAAAAAAAATTTAAATTTAAAGGTCGTACGTTGCATAAAAAGATTGTTTTTGATGAATTAAAATATATTTTGATGGAATACCCCCCTAGATTTCTTTTTTGGTCAGTACGTTCATAACTTTGAGCTCTGCACTGCTCTAGCCATTCAGAATAATACTAAAAATCAATGCAGTGCTCTTGTCCCTTGCAAATAAAACAAGAACTCTGAATCGAGGGGTAGGGGCTTTATTCAAAAAATCGTGCATGATGGGGGTGGGGTGATCATATTTGGAAGATCATATTTGGAAACAAATGGTTTTATCAAAACTTACTTGTGACTTATTTTAATGAGACTTTAATCGACTTATACCTGTATCATTCTATATATCCGACGTGGTTTACTGAAAAAAAGTAAGACCTACAAGATCTGTTACAAATTAAAAATTAGCAGAAAATTGTGAACGCTAGTCCAACCAGCAGCATGAAAACTGACCTACATTACTATCGTTCACACTTGAACAGCACTTCAGGCTTGTGGACTTTTTTTTCTGAACTCTTAGTATCCAATATAATTTTGTATTTCTTATTTTTGTGCAATTAGCACACTTAATACAGGAGCTGATGAGGAACCCAAATAAGCACTTTAAAAAATTTTTGACATTTCTAAAGTAAATCTAACTGGGAAATAATGTATTTACAATAGAGAGCAAAATTTTGCAGTAAATTTGCAGTAAATAAAACAATTGCAGTGCCATTGGTACTTACGGTGCAAAATACTTTACCGCTTGCCTGATTATCCCGAGTTATCTCGGGCTCGTATGAGTTGCAGGTAATTATTATCCCGAGAAAACTCGGGTGAAACTAATTGATTTTACGCCTATAAATAATTAAAAATTCAACTCTTGTATTTTCCTTCATTTTCTTGTATTTCAAAATTTAATTTAAAAAAAAATGCGTTTTTTTTTTTTTTTTTTGGCAATTTTTTCCAAAAAAAAAAAAAAAAGAATTGTAAGGGAAGTGGTTAATTCATATTTTCCCCTCTCCTTTGAGTGCCATTCAGTACAGGGGTTAGTGCGTGGTTCTTTGAATAATGATATGGCAAATTCCGAATCCCACTGCTTACTTATCGTTCTTCTACCCACAGCGTTCTTGCTTTTTACAGTAAAATATGACAGTAAAGTGGGATTTTATGGCAAAAAGTACTGACAATTAATGCCAGTGCTTTTAGTTTACTCTTTAAAAAGTGTAAAACGATTGAATTACACCATTATCATTATAATCCTTTCATATTTTTACATCTACTTTTAAACCTTTCCGTCAAGAATTTATTAGCAATTTACTTTTTTTTAATTTTTTTACTCAATTCACGAAATCGGGTATTCTTTATTACATTCTTGAAACAAGTTTTAATTGGCTTCTTGAAGCATTTTCAACTGAAGATCAAAACAGGAACTGATTAAAAGTACATTTATGACATTCATTATAATGAAGAATTTTGTGTAATCTGCATTCATATTCTCTTCCTCCACATCATGATTAACTCAATTATATCTAGTAAGTGGTGTGTAAACGCCACTGAAACATTTCCTTTCTTATACCAAATAAATCTTACTGAAAGCGTAAAACTGTTTTATCGGAAAATCGTGTCTTATTTTTGTACCAAAACATAATTTTGAATCTTCCACTTTATGTTAATTAGAGTTAATTATAATAATAATGGCAAAACAGAAGTAAGTCAGGGGTATTTTATAGTTGGGTTATTGATTCCCGAGAAATACGTCGCGAACTTGAGCAAAATTCTTCAATTTATAATAAGTAATAAAAGAGTGTCTGAAAATTAAATTAAAATTATCAAGACACTAATGATATTAACATTTGAAGGGTCAGGGGGAAAAACCACGGTAGTCACATTTGATTCATTTTGAGAAAAACGAAATTTAAACTTTACGAACTCATAAACTTCCCCAGTATACTTGTTCTAAAATGACAATAATACATGGACTACAGTGTTTTTTCACGAATATTGTATATACTAAACGAAATTACACTTATTTTTCTAACAGGTGGTAGCATCAGTTTAAATTCAACAAAAAGTGGACTACCGTGGTTTTTCCCCCTGACCCTTCATTTAGATAAATATAAAATATTTTCTTGAATATAATAAACTTTATTTCTTCTTTTTGTGTTTCTTATTACGATTCCAGTGCTTAAGTGCAAAATATTGATTCAATGAATTTTCATGCTTCTACTATTTTTAATATGCGAATCAAGTATTTGAGATCGATTTTAAACTTTAAAAAAATAAATGACAAAAAAAAAACTATCAGCCATTTTCTATTTGGCACGCTAACAAACTTGAAATGCTACACGAATTCAATATATCCTTTGGTTTTTTGTTCCCAGTATAGCACTAAAGACGCATCTAAGTTTTATTTGAATTCAATTATAAATTATTAATTATGTGATGTCTTTGTAATATCATTAAAAATTCCTAAGTGCAGCACTAAATAGCTTTTTTTTAATTCTCCACGATAATTAAATAGGTGACTATTTAATTAACCCCACGGAAATAACTCCACGATAATTAAATAGGTGAATTTATTTTTCAGGATTTTTTCTCGTTCGTAGTCATGCAAAATTCTCACTGACTTTTCAGTTGTAGATTAATTGGATTGAACTAAAGACTGTTTTTGCCTTTTACTATAACAAAAAATTCAATTATTGTTCGTTGTACTACTAGCTTATTCAATCCAGTGGCGTAGGAGCTTTGTATAAACAAGGGGAACCCAGCGCAATGCCGGATCTTTGAGCTTTCGGGGGGGGGGGGGCAAGACACAATTTTTCCCCTTTACACACAAGATCAATTATAAAGTCATAAATGTTCAAATAAACACTTTTTGTGAGTAAAAGGAATTTAAAAACATTGCTAATATCGTTTCATTGCTAATAACTACAATTTTGCATTTTTAATATGAACTTCATTTTAGATGGAATATTTGCTCAGAAATAGGAAATCTCAAACTTTTCTAACGGAAAAATTCCAAATGATACCTTTCAAAAAATGACTTTTGACAATTTTTGGCGATATTGCGTGAATTTCTTAGGAAAAGTACGTATGAAAACGGGTTTGAGGAAAAAAATGTGCTACAGAATGTTATAGTCTCGGGGGAGCTGAGCCAGTCTGAAATATCCCTGGGGGAGCCAGAGCTCCCCCAGCTCCCCGGGTTCCTACGCCTCTGATTCAATCAAAGGTTCAGCGTTCTTCACTTTTAATTGTTTTCTATTTTGTTTTGAATAACAGGTTGGAAAGTTTTCATAATAAGTCGTTTCGAATTCGTTAGAGGTAATATTTTATCTCTTAACTTTGCATGCGAATATTTTTTTGTGCATTTTTTATCATTTTTAAGTATTAAAATTGTTGAATTAAAACTGCAAATTGTTTAACATAAATAATACAATTTTAGATAAATTAAGTCTGAAAGTTCTACTTTGAACATAATGAAGCATAATTTAATTATGATGTAGCAGAATTATAGTTTGAATATGTTATGAAGAGCAATTGAATAGTGTATAAATTACTTAAATTATTTATTAAGAAAATATTATTTCCAAACAGAGTTCTGCAAAAAAAATTACTTTATTTTAAAACAAAAAGAAAAACAAAAACATTTTTGGATCAAACTTTGTCTAATTCTTCAATGAATACGAAACTCTTCTAGTTCTAAGCTTCTATTCTTTTACTGGTATTTAACATAAGTCTTTTGTGGAAATACATTATGTTACCGTAAAATGGGGTGAATCGGAACACTTTTCAGCTTTGATTGTAAAAAAAGCAGTTAAAAGATTATTTTTTAATTTGATTTTTTGGGTAAAAACTTCGGTCTTACTTTACTTTTGATATTCCAAGCAAAGACAAAACATTTTGAACAATTATTATTAAAATATATAGGAAATTATGGGTGTTCCGAATCACCCCGCTGATAGGGGTCAATCGGAACACATGTTAAAATTTTTATTTTTTTTTTCAATTTAACCTATAATAGGTCTTACAAACATGAGTAATATTGATGGGGAAGAATAAGAACAGATAATTACTGTCAAATAAATCAATAATTTCAATACCAGTAAACGTTTATAATTTGTCAAAATTCAAAACAATTTTGAACTTATGAAAAATGAAAAGTAATTTTAGAAATACTTTTGAATTGAAATACAAAGATTTAACATGAATGGAAGTCCCTCATGTCGTCCACAAATGGGTACTTGTCCTTAAAACTAACAATCGGGACTTGTCTTAAGTTTTTTCATAACATCTCCTGGGATGAACTCTGCCTTTTCTTTAGTTTCTTGAACTTTCTGGGTTTCGGGGATTGTCCTGAAATATTTTTTCGCTTATTCATCTCTGTCTGTGTGCTGGACTTTTACTACATAAAATCTATGTGACTTTCCCCCTCGTATTTTAAGTAAAAAGAAGTCTCCTGGAGAAAAAATCTTTTGAAATCTGCAACTATTTGTGATTCTAAGATCTAGTTGCTCACTAGAAGGGATAAACAGTAATAAATCCTTGTCCGTGTCTTGATTAGAAGAATTGGGGTTAGAATCTTGATTTTTTAAACACTCTCCTTCAAATAAGTTTGAATTGGAACAACAGAACTAAGTGTTCCGATTCACCCCGCAAATTTTTTTCCGATGTCATTTTTCAGGAATCTTCAGTTTTATAACACAATTTATAAAAAATGTAAATTCTAATTTGGTATTCTGTTGTTCAGATACATGTATAATTGAAACATACCACTCTTAGTTTATAAATATAAGAAGATTTTTTCTTGCATATGAAGTTTTGCAGGGTATGAAAATGTGATGTTTTCTAGCATTCCACGTGTAGCCCTCCTTAGAAGACAGCAGCGTTGCCAGAGTGACAAAAGTAATTTTTTCTTACTTCCTATGATCTTACCTTTCTATAAAAAAAATTAATGGCGAAAAATACCCAATAGTATATTTATGAAGAATTTCTTTGTACGGTCGGGAAGTTTTGTTCCGATTGACCCCGCTGTTCCTATACACCCCATTTTACGGTACTAAATAAAATGGCAGTTGTGGTTGTATTTAAGAAGTGGCAAAGGTTTATCAATTTGTATAGGATTACAATCTTACACTAATTTCAAACTATATATTTATTACATTTAAGCTCATATGTATTTTAATCTCGTTTACATTGAAACCAACAAGTTTAGTGAAATCAATATTTAACTCATATCTGGCCACATAAAAAACTAAGGTTGTGGGACTTTATAAGAGGGATGTACGAGTACGTTTTTCTTAAGCTGTGACTACCTTTCTCCATCTTACTCCGTTGTTCTAAAATATTATATAAAATGCAAAATATTTTTCTGTTAATGAGATAGTGCTTTTGAGACATGAGGGGGGGGGGGTGAGAGAGAGAGGGGGGGGGTTAAAACATTTCATTAGCAAAAAAAATAACTGTTTTTTTCACTAAATAAATTGGCAGTAGTAAACTCAGAATTTTTAAAACTAACTTCCTAATTTTTAAAAAATAAGAAATAATTACATTCTTCCATGCATTTCAAAGATATACCCCTTTATTTCATTGTTTGACCACTTTACCCCACTTGACCCTACATAGTATTAAGCTAATTCGTTTGAAATATTTCGAACTTCATGAAAATTTATAACTCCACTTGTATCGATTAACGTAAAACCATGACGCCTGCTTTGAGAATTATAATTTCTCTTTAAAATTTTCAGACTAAATCCAACATTCCTTGAAACTACATATGATCGCGTTGACGTAAAATTTACTTTCTCTAAGAATTCTTTTTCTGTGCCTCAAAACTCATGAGCAGAGTTTGCCAAAATTGTAGTTATAATTAAAATTCTGAGCAAGAAGTTAATGAGACTTAAATGAACATTTCAGCAAACTAACAACCTTTATTCGGGGAAACTTGCTGTTTATGCTCAAAATTGTAAATATCATCAAATGGCTGCAAGCAATGTACCAATAACCAGGTTATCACATCCAGAGACTGCATTTTTGTCCTTGTTATGGACTCATCAGTCTGGAATAGTCGGAAACTGAACTGGAGGTAGGTGCCCCCTAGTTGAAATAAAATGAACATTTCAGCAAACTAACGACCTTTATTCGAGGAAACTTGCTGTTTATGTTCAAAATTGTAAATATCATCAAAAGGCTGCAAGCAATGTACCAATAACCAGGTTATGACATCCAGAGACTGCATTTTTGTCCTTGGTATGGACTCATCAGTCTGGAATAGTCGGAAACTGAACTGGAGGTAGGTGCCCCCTAGTTGAAATAAAATGAACATTTCAGCAAACTAACGACCTTTATTCGAGGAAACTTGCTGTTTATGTTCAAAATTGTAAATATCATCAAAAGGCTACAAGCAATGTACCAATAACCAGGTTATGACATCCAGAGACTGCATTTTTGTCCTTGGTATGGACTCATCAGTCTGGAATAGTCGGAAACTGAACTGGAGGTAGGTGCCCCCTAGTTGAAATAAAATGAACATTTCAGCAAACTAACGACCTTTATTCGAGGAAACTTGCTGTTTATGTTCAAAATTGTAAATATCATCAAAAGGCTGCAAGCAATGTACCAATAACCAGGTTATGACATCCAGAGACTGAATTTTTGTCCTTGTTATGGACTCATCAGTCTGGAATAGTCGGAAACTGAACTGGAGGTAGGTGCCCCCTAGTTGAAATAAAATGAACATTTCAGCAAACTAACGACCTTTATTCGAGGAAACTTGCTGTTTATGTTCAAAATTGTAAATATCATCAAAAGGCTGCAAGCAATGTACCAATAACCAGGTTATGACATCCAGAGACTGCATTTTTGTCCTTGTTATGGACTCATCATTCTGGAATAGTCAGAAACTGAACTGGCGGTAGATGCCCTCTAGTTGCAATAATGCTGCTTAACTTAATGCTTAGCAACAAAATTGTTTATAATTTGAATTCAGAAGTTTAATTGCATTTTAAGCTCTAAATATTTTCAGAATAGTTTTCGGTTCATTTTTAGACTTTTGTTGTTGTCTGTGGCCAACTAGCCTTTCAATTTGCGCTGCTTTACTAACTACCGTAGTTTGGCTTACACTTTTATTTCCACAGTACACGCATGCAATAAGGGCCCGTTTATAGGGTAGGCAACCATTCACAGAACAACACCACATTCACACAAAGAAAGGACAAGCATAGAGAAAGTACATCCCTGCACGAGCCGGGGTTCAAACCCGGAACCTCCCCATCCGCAGTCAGACTTCTTTGACCACTAGACAAGATGGCCGGTGTAAGAGCCTCTTGATTATGTTTGAACCAATTTTTTTTTTTTTAAGGCCTTAGTTTGTTTTGCTGGAACATAATTTTATAAACATTTCAGAACGTTTGAAAAAAAAGAAGCTAAAATCACAAAATAAACAGTGTGTATATAACGCTCTCATTTAGCATCATAATTTTAAACGTTTGATCACTTTTATATACTAGTTCATGATTAAATACAATCTAACTCAATTTCTTTATGATATACAGCAGTGGTTCTCAACCTTTTTACAGCCACCGCCCCCCTGGAGGGTTGAAAATTTTTTCAGCGCCCCCTTTGCGGACGGACGTAAAAGTGGAAGAGGGGGGGGGGTCGTTTTCTTGACAGGTTTAATCCTATAATTTTGCCCAAACAGATAGTTGAAAAATGACTATAAAGTTAAAAACTTATGCTTTTTTTTTTCTTTTTCTTTAAGATAATTTTTAGAAAAAGTGGGCATTTTCCCCCTCTAAAAAGCTGTCTCAGTAAAAACCAAGTGCATAGAATGAGTCCATTAAATGAGTGAACCATTTGTTAGGTAAAAAAGAACAACACGTTTTGAAATAAAAATGCATCGTTTTTTCAACATTTTGTTTGAAAACCAATATATTTTGAAAAATACATTACGTTCAAATAGTTCCTGAACAGTCCGATCCGAAACAGTCTTTCTCTTATTTACTTGCAACTATGCAATACGCATCCCCTATTTATTATGTACAGATATAGGATTTTACTACGGAAAGGCTAACAGTCGTTCCTCCTATTTTTTCCCAGAAGGGACAAGGACTTGAAACTATAGCCCGTACCTGTCACCTTTAAAGATTATAAACGAAGTTTTAATTCAAAAAAAAAACTGGTATAAGTTGAATTTAAAAATAAAGAGATAAGTTCTATTCAAAGAAATTCTTTTCGATTAATTGGTTGAAAAGGCTTTGAAGGTTAGATAAGATAATAAAAGTTATAAGTATGCCTTTGGTGACATCAGAGTAAAGACTGCGGTAAAGTATCGGGAAACTCCCCCGAAAATGTTTTGAAAATGAAGTCTTAAAAATGTGGTTAATTAGTTCTATGTTTCGTGGTAGTTGACACTTAAATTCAGATTCCGCCCCCTGTGAAACATATAAAATTAACGTAATTTCAAACAATTTTTGGTAACATTAACTAGGGAGAAAGAGGTCTCTTATAAAGATTTTTCATAATTGAAGTTATTTAAAGGCTAAGTTTAGTAATGTTAGGGAGTTAGAGCTCCATCAAACGTTCTCCAAAATGCAAGTATAAAAAACACAAAATTTAAGCTAGTTTTATTGATGAAGAGGGAATGGTCAAGGGTTGGGAGTTTTCTCCGGAAATTTTTTTCGCATTGCATCGTGAAAAATGCGATTGTTACCTTGTTAGGGGGGAAGCTCAAGCGACCCAAAAAGTCGGTCAAGATAGGTGGCTCTTAAATTTCGCGCTATTGACAAATTTTAGGCTATCGCTCATGACGTTAGGAGAAAGATCTGGGTTTGGGAGACATCTGCAGAAAATATTTTTTAAAGCTATAATTAGGGGATATAAGAGACTGTTTCCTGCCGCCCCGGCATAAAACATGTTCTCATAAGTACATTTGAAAATATACCCACCGCCCCCTTACCGCCCAAAATCTGTCCACCGCAACCCTACCGCCCAAAATATGTTCACCGCCCCTCAACATCTTCCCACCGCCCACCGGGGGGCGGTATCGCCCCCGTTGAGAACCACTGATATACAGGATGTCCACTCCTATCGTGGCCCAATAGCTAATTTCTTAACCGTTAGAGATAAGCATATAGTTCATTTAGGAAAAAATCTCTAAATTACGAAAGGAATTTCGGGTCTATTCAATGTTTTTCAAAAATCAAATTTTGAAAGAGTTACGAAATTTACATTTTTATACAGCCCCCCAGTCCTCTCAATCATGTTTAGTAAAACATTCTTGACACTGTAACGTTTAAAACTTAAAAAAAATCACTGTTCTACGACAAAAATTGACCGAGTTATGACGTTTTGAAAAATCAAGATTTTGAAGGATTTCGCATACAGTCCCTTAAGCGATCTCTCGATGACGTCATGAAATAATGCAAAATCTTGATTTTTTTAAAACGTCATTACTCGGTCAATTTTTGTGGTAGAACAGTGATTTTTTTTTAGTTTTAAACGTTACAGTATCAAGAATGTTTTACTAAATATGATTGATAGGACTGGGGGGCTGTATAAAAATTTAACTTTCGTAACTCTTTCAAAATTTGATTTTTTGAAAAACATTGAATAGGCCCAAAATTCCTTTCGTAATTTGGAGATTTTTTCCTAAATAAACTATATGCTTATCTCTAACGGTTTAGAAATTAGCTATTAGGCCACGATAGGAGTGGACACCCTGTATAAATACCCATTAAACGAGCGTAATTGTGCCTCAGAGTTATGATTTGAAAGACGCAATTACGAATTACGATCAATGGAATGAATTAAAATATTTTTATTCCTTTGTTAAGCGCTCTTCTCGTCACTTATAGCAGTGCTCTAAGCAAAGGAGAAATACTCAAAAATAGCTCAATAGATAAGTTAAACCCTCCATTTTTATTGGACGGTATTCAAGTTAATTTCTTGAATTTATCTTTGTTTTTCTAGAAAGCAAGTACAAAAAAATATGCAGTTAAGCATTTCCGGAAAATGTTGAAAGTACTTCATGATTAAGTATTTCGTGAAACTGCACAATACTTAATTTACGTAATCTGAGGAACTTACTACAGCGCACTGTATTTTGTCAGAAAATGCTTCAACTTCAAACTATCTGAAAGTATTAAGGACAGTAAGATAATCCTGGATATGAATCAACGTAACTTAATAACTGTATTAGTAATATAAATATATAGTCAAAAGTACTTTTCTCATTTCATTTGTACAGGTGTGTGAGAGCTTTGCGCATACACTAGTACTTTATTCCCCGACTTTAAATTTAAGATTTTATGTATTCTAATATAAGGAACAATTATACATCATAATACGGGGGGGGGGGTCGAGTCTCGATAACTCGAAGTCCCAAGGAACCGAATAAAAGCTTCGCATTATTAGTAGTTCGAGTTATAGAAAGTTCTTACAGCCTTTTCAGGAGTTTGTGACCCAATAAAAACTTCGATATAAAGAATATTCAAGTTATCGAGACTATTCTGTATTGATAGTTCGAGTTATAGGAAGTTTTTACAACCTGCTCATGTTCGGAATACAATAAAAACTTCGAGATAAAGGAGTATTCGAGTAATAAGACTCAACTGCATGAAGTTTACACTTTCTAAAACGTTTTCTAGTTCTTTAAAAACAAAGATTTGTACTTGTTGAGGGCATGACCATATGGTTGCTCATTCAACTCGTACAAATTATAATTTTCCAAGCACAATTTTCAGCTTAGAAAGTTTAAACTTCATATTATGATATATAATGGTTCCTTATGTTAAAACATGTAAAAACTTAATCAAAGTTTAAAATGTCATGAATAAAGTACAAATATATGCTTAAAAATGATGTAAAAATTTCTTGGATAATATTCTAAGATGATTCCACGGGAAATTATCTCTTACTTCCCATACGCTTACAACAATTTCACTAGAGGGTACTTATCAGAGATTTAAGAAGATGTTGAATTTTAACAGTTTGAACTAAATCCAGGTGCTTCCCAAGCGTTGTAAGTAAAGAATCTAGTTTTAAAAAATTCTCCAGAATTTCCGAAGAAAATGTTTCTTTCTTCAAAATATTTCTATTGATTTAATTAATACCTTTCAAGAATATACGAGGAAATTCTAAATAAATCTTTTAGAATTAGATGAAATCCCTTTCCCATTTTTTCTCCTTTTACCTAGCATTTTCTTTTTACTATATTACAGTTTAGTTACAAGGTGTGGCATTTAAGTAACGGGACTGGTCCTAAAAATAGCTTTGTTGAAAAGCATATGCAAATACCCTTTATTATCCTTCAACCTACTCCCCTGTGCTATAAATACATGACTGCATAAGAAATTTCTTCTGTTCAAGGCAGAGTTACAAGTCATTTGGTAATACATTCTATTCTGCCGTTTTTGCCTTCACCTCTACTACAGACTGAAAATATGCTACTTGTGACCTACTATTCACTTTTTGGAGTATTTAGAAGTCACATGGGGTAAAATCTGGTGAGTATAGTAGATGATCAAGCACACTAATCAAAAATTGCTTCACAGAATGCGCATTGAGCTCTCAGGATGTAAGCTTTTTTGGGTCAGTTGTGTGCTAACTTTCGTCCTATGCATACCTTGTGCCAAATGTTTTCGTATTATCTTTCTGCTTGTTATTAAAAATATTTATTTCAATTTCTTACTTTAGGGTGTTCGCGAAGCAGTTAGTACAACGCATTCTTGTAATACCTGCCATGTCATTAAGGATTTTAAACAAGAATCATTGGATTAAAAATGGGCAATTTAGAGCTCTTTCGGCATTACAAATTATTTTATTTTGACACTTGAGTAGCATTAAGGTTATGCGTAAAGTTTTCAACCTCATACTTGTTGACTAGCAACGGTTTATTTTCAGAACGGAAAAGTTGCTGTCTTGTCGGCAACGGATGCTGCTGCATTTTCAAAGGCATCTGGTCATGGTCTTAATATAGTGGAGTTAGTTTTCTAGCTGTAAAACAAAGTTGCTTAAGACCTGTTAAACAAAAGATAGTAATAAATAGATAAAACATCCTTGCCCTAAAAATGCTAGTAGAGTCACTTAAAACTTGCTTTACGATAGCGAAATATCTGCTGATAGAGCAAAAATCCATTTTTTGTGCTATGTACACCGTATATAACCTTGTTTACAGCTTTCAATAAGCAATGCACAATAGAGCTTGATATATTACCTTGTTACCAGAGCACGCTGCATTTCAAGGTTAATGCAGTAGTTTTAGTGATATAAAAGGCATGCTACTTTTTCAGGCCCTACGTTATTCATCATAGGACTACTATTGTCTGACTAAATAGTTGAAACTTCATTTCTAATTATTTTCTAATCCTTCTAAATTTACTTTTTACCTATTTTGTTTGATTTCAATTCCACAGTCATTTTAAGTAAAAGAGATATGAATTTTCCAAAAGTAACTGAATAGAAAAATTAAAAACAGCTCATGGAAAGTAGAGTAGATAACTGAAAGTGTTAATTATCTCATAAACATAATAAAAAAAAACTAAATATTAGTTAAGAGAAAGGGTAGAGGAACTGGTTTTTGTTATTAGTAAAGCTCTACAAGCTGTAATACCTTCACGTTTGCCTTCAAGACGGCTATGATCTAGTCAAAGGTTCACGGAGAAAAACAACTTAATTTGTCTTTCTTTTCATGAGCAAGCATTTTTATGGCTGCTGGGAATGCAAATTACCAAAAGCGACTGCTTCATTTAATTAAAATAGCTAAAATAGCTATTTTTATGTATAAATCGTTCACAATTCATAAAAGTATAAATAGTAAAGAATTTATTCAACTAAAAGTATATTCTGTTTACAATTGCTGGTCTGAAAATAGCTCTTCTATTAAAAATTGACAGTCAAGAAGTTTGAAAGCACATCTTTGCGGGCTAAGCACATTATTGTATTTTAATATATAATTTAAAAACGCGCAAGATTAAGACCATGTACAAAATCTTTACAAAATGAAACAATGTTTAAAAGCGCGGATTTCTCATACAGAAAAATACCATTTGCACTTTGCTAACGCCACATCAATTTACTATAGTTTATTGCAAGAAAGGAAAACACAAATCAGAATATATAAAATTTCAATAGTATTACAATCCGTGCCTATTGGGAATGTAACATTTCCAGGCCCGTCAAAAATCATTAAATAAACACGAATACCTGTTTTAACAGAAAAGCAAGTCATATGCAGCGTTTAATCTGCAAGACCTCTATTTTCCCAACTTTCAGTCCTTGACATACTTTCAATTTCAAAAATGGCCAAAATAAAATGCAGAGTTAAAATACTAAAATTTTGAAGCTAAAAAAAAGTAGTGAAAAACTACGAAATCTAACTTTTTATTCTGCCCCTAAGTCTATGCTAAAATTTTATGAAGTGAAACCATCCTCATAACAAAACAATAGTAACATAAAAATTCGAAAAATTTACAACCGAAATCAAGGCGATACTAAAGTTTAAAATTGCTTAAAACGAGATAAGAATATATCAAACTAACAGAAGAGCACTGGTAGTGGGAAATTTTGAAGATAAAATCCAATGTATATTTATCCGTTGTATTGCTACTGAGAACAAAAGCGGAACAAAGACTCATACAATTTGAATTCACAATTTTTAAGCGTCTGTAAGTCTTAAGGCCTGTTAAGAAGGTCAAAATGAACACCAGTGTAAAGTAGTGTACCGTAAAATGGGGTGAATCGGAACACTTTTCAGCTTTGATTGTAAAAAAAAGTAGTTAAAAGATTTTTTTTAATTTGATTTTTTGGGTAAAAACTTCGGTCTTGCTTTACTTTTGATATTCCAAGCGAAGACAAAGCATTTTGAAAAATTATTGTTAAAATATATAGAAAATTATGGGTGTTCCGAATCACCCCGCTGATAGGGGTCAATCGGAACACTTGTTAAAATTTTTATTTTTTTTCAATTTAAACTGTAATAGGTCTCACAAAATGAGTAATATTGATGGGGGAGAATAAGAACAGATAATTACTGTCAAATAAATGCATAATTTCAATACCAGTAAACGTGTATAATTTGTCAAAATTCAAAATAATTTTGAACTTATGAAAAATGAAAAGTAATTTTAAGAAATGCTTTTGAATTGAAATACAAAGATTTAACATGAATGGAAGTCACTCATGTCGTCCACAAATATGTACTTGTCCTTAAAACTAGCAATTGTGACTTGGCTTAAGTTTTTCATAACATCTCCTGGGATAAACTCTGCCTTTTCTTTAGTTTCTTGAAATCTCTAAGTTTCGGGTATTGTCCTGAAAGCTTTTTACGCTTATTCATCACTGTCTGTGTGCTGGATTTTTACTACATAAAGTCTATGTGACTTTCCCCCTCGTATTTTAAGTAAAAAGACGTCTCCTGGAGAAAAAATCTTTTGAAATCTGCAACTGTTTGTCATTCTAAGATCTAGTTGCTCACGAGAAGGGATAAACAGTAATAAAACCTTGTCCTTGTCTTGATTAGAAGAATTGGGGTTAGAATCTTGATTTTTCAAACAGTTTCCTTCAAATAAGTTTGAATTGGAACAACAGAACTAAGTGTTCCGATTCACCCCGCAAATTTTTTTTCTATGCCATTTTTCAGAATTCTTCATTTTTATGACATAATTCATAAAAAATGTAAATTCTAATGCGGTATTCTGTTGTTCAGATACATGTATAATTGAAACATACCACTCTTAGTTTTTAAATATAAGAAGGTTTGATCTTGCATATGAAGTTTTGCAGTATATGGAAATGTGATGTTTTCTAGCGTTCCACGTGCAGCCCTCCTTACAAGCCAATAGCGTTTCCAGATTGACAAAAGTAATTTTTTCCTACTCTCTATGATCTTACCTTACTAAGAAAAAAATTCATGGTGAAAAATACCCAATAGTTTATTTATGAAGAATTTCGTTGTACGGTCGGGAAGTTTTGTTCCGATTGACCCCGCTGTTCCTATACACCCCATTTTACGGTAAATCACAAAACGCTGTGTTTCATCTCGGTAAATATTGATCACACAAATAAAAATAAAAGTAATAAAATAAATAAATTACAAAACGCACTCACACCCACATTAGAATTGCGTTTTTTTTTGCTTGCTGCTTTAGTAAGTATGAGTGGAAGGACATAGGGTGCATGTAAGAAAAGTAAGATTTCGCTTTTTTTTTTTTTTTTTCATTATTTTATTTTACTTCATTTATTTAATTTAGTTACTTGTTTGTTTTTGTTTTACTTTTTGTTCCAAAGCTTTAATATCTTAATTCTGCTTCCTATTTTGATCGTTTTTGCAATTGGAAGTATAAATCTAGAACTAACGGGTTGAGGAAATAATGTCTTGCAGTTTAAAGGCGGACATGCTGTATGGGTTATTTTCTTAATTTCGTTTACTTTTCGTCCTAATGCTATATCTTTCATTTAAATATTTATTTTCATTACTTAATGACGTATTTCGCTAAAAATACTTATCAACAGTATTAAATGTGCATCAGTCATACTTTGTATCTAAATTTTATTTTAAAAAAATCATAAAATACAGGCGAAATGTCATTTGTATTAAATGTCTTCACCATACTTTTTCAACGTTTTTATCTCAATGAAAATATTCAATTTAAGTTTTCATACGTCTTTTTTTCCCCTTTTATTCTTAGAACAATTTAGAACATTTGCATAGTTTTAACTATGTTATGGTTTAAAATACATTTATTATATGGATTTTGTATTCCATATTTGGAATTTTTTGTTTAATTTTTATTTTAAAACACTTAAGCATTTTCTTACATATTTTTTATTTTGAGATTATATAGAAATTTGGATATTAGAGCATTTATCTTTGTATTATTTTATTTGTATTTATTTAAAAATACTACGTATGCATTTATATAGCGCAGTCATACTTGAGGTAATATAAAATGTCAGAAATACATGCTTTGAGGGTAAAAAAAATAAAAATACCAATGCAAAATTAAATATTTCTTTGAAATTCGAGATATAATCCGTTTTGTTTTAAGAATTGATACATTTTTAGTGAAGTATTATTCTAAACGACATTCTTCGTTTTTTTTTTCATCATTAATCAATTAAATATAAGTTTAAATATATCTTCAATAGTTTGTCAAGTATTTAAGAAATGAGACAGTAGTTATATTTTTACGTTAAATTTACCTTAAAATCTATCGTTGAATTTTAATTTTTAATTTTTTCTTTTTTTATGTTGTTAATCTTTGATTTGTGTCCTTAAACATCTTGTCTTTATATAAAATATAAAAACTAGAAATTTGTTATGAGATGAATTTTCCTACTCGGCATTGACAAAATATTTTAAATATTTTTCTAATGAAACATTTTCTATTTGATTTTATAAAACAATTTTCTGCAAATGAGAAAAATAAATGAATAAATGCATGAAGTAATTAATTAATGATTACAGAAATCTGCGAAAATTTCAACTTGATTTATTATTGTAAAAAGGGGGGGGGGGACAATCTTGGTAAATTTCATAAAGCAATTCTTTAATTACCAAATAACTTTTACTTGACACTGTGAGAAAAAACAAGTTAAAAATAACAATTAATCTAAATACGAATTGAACTATATTATTGAAGAAATATTGATTACAGCAACCTTTTTTCTAAAAATAAATGTTACTCTACGCTCTATTTCTGCTTTTCGGGAAAACAAAATTAATTGAAATTCATCGTAGAATGGGTGTTTACAAAGTCCTTCTAATTTTCTTGGACATTTTTCTATGAAATTATATGTGACAATTTGCGCAGCAGTAGCTTATCAGATGAGAGAAGTTTTAGTCAATACGTTAATCGCAAACTACTTAGGGTGAAAAATGGGGAACATTAGCCTACATAATCTGACCATGTTATGCATCGAATATGAAGCGACACAAAGCATTTGTTTTGAGGAAGCGTTTAAGCGTACACTTTGTTTAAACTGATAGCTTATTTTCCATTTAGTTAATTCATTTCTTCTTGGTTTGTATATTATACATGATCAATAGGATGTAGAAGTTTGATGATGCGTGAAAATAGTTTTGAAGATTTTGTACTTTACCTTACGATTTTTTTTTTACTTTACTCGCTTTATCACGTTAGTCATTGGTAATGGCTGAACTTTCAGATCAAGTTTTGTGTTTCATCGGGTATGGCATTATAAAATTTAATATGATACTAAACATTTTATTGCTAATAAATTTAGGATAGTATCATTAATGTGCGTATTTCCAAGATGGTCCAAAGGAAGATCCCCCTTATATGAAGCCCTAGCGGCCTATCTGTTGAACGAATCAAACCAATGTTCCACTCGGGGTTGTTTGAAGGCAAGCATTGGGGATTAAACATTTTAAATGAAGCCTCACTCACAGTGAGAGAATTTCAAAATTTTTGAATGGCAACGCCCACTTTTCCAATCGCAAAAGGATCAGCGTATGGATCAGCAGTAAACCACGAACGGCATTTGAACAATTGCCAAGTGACGATAGTTGCTCGATGGCACATTCGAAAACATGGCTCAAAAAAGTCCTTCCATTCTGCTTGATAAAGGGTCTTCAACATGTAATGCTTTGCAAGGTATGTTGTGATTAGCGCTTCTGCTACTCTCTTACCTTGTATGGGGTGATACCATCAATATACATTACCAGGTGCTAGCCATGCTAGCTATGCCGCTGCTACCGAGGCCTTTGAAATTAACATATGGGGCCTGGCTGAATTTCTGAGGAAAACATGCAGATGCCCATGCATAGTATTTTGAAAAATATTAACTCGTAGTTCCGAAATCTTCTATAATTTTGAGCAAAACACGTACGTTTAACGTTTTTGGGTACACACAATGTACGTACAGTTATACACACACACACACACACACATACACACACACACAATATACGCACACGCACATTAGCTATACCAAGTCCTATGTAGCTTAAGAACTTGACAAGGATGTCTAAAACTACTCTTTGCTCATTTTTTGTGTTCAAATAAGTCACAGATCTAAGACTAACATTCCTCTGTTTCCCAGTGTAGTCAATATTATCTGAAGATTGTCTGTTTGTTTAATTGCTTTAGAACCTTAATACTGCAAAATAAAAAATTTACTTTTAATCCTTAACGTAAGAAAAAAGGGTTTTATATTTATAATAATAAAAGCAAGTGTAATGTGTCTGTCTGTCTGTCTGTCTGCCTGTCTGTCCATTTGACCGAGCTCTCCAGCCAAGTCTATCGCACGCAGGGACCTGGAATTTTTTACACGGAAGCACAAAGGGGCTGGCCACCAGACCTCGAAGCCCGATTTTCGATTTTTGAATTAGAAAAATTTTTAAAAATTATTTATAAAACTTCTTCTCGAGATCGCTGCTCGCCAATACAATATGTGTTATCGTAAATCCTTACTTCAACGAGCGACCCGATGGTCAAGTGGTTCTGCGCGTCAGGTTGAAGTTCCTGATGGAATGAGATCGAATCCAGGCCCGCAAGGATTTTTTCGAACAGCTGCATGTTTTTTTTTTTTTTTTTTGAATGATTTTAATGATTGTAATGTCCTTATGCAGGTACATCCCCTCATGGGGATCTACCCCATATTTTTTTTATAGTACAAAATGACAGTTTTGGTCGGATCTTTGTTAAAATTGGCAATGGGGTCCTTCGATGCTGTAGAATTTTCTTATGGACGTTTGCGCCATTTTTGGGGGCTTTGAATCGATTGTGGCAATAAATGGTTTTTGATTTGCGGCACTTATATTATTTTTTCAAAAATTATATACACTATCAATTATATTATGTTAATTTTTGTACCTTTATAAAATTCTGTATTTTATACCTTGCATTTACGTCAAATTCAAGGTAAAATTAAAAGTCAAAAATTCTGAAGAAGATAAATATATGTTAAAAATTAAAGTAACTATTTTTTGTGATTTTCATATTGGTTGTGACCAAAAAACATCATTACAAACAAATAAAACGTATCAAACACCATGAGTGTTGAGTTATTAGGCAAAATCTGCTGTGTAATGTTTTTTTTTTCACTGCGAGAGGGGGGGGGGGTATGAACGACCATTAAAGTGACACAAATTTTTAAAAAATAAAGGTTGGATCTCCAATTATCTTGCTTCGTAATTTGAACTCGCCCCGGCTGTGCAACGGTACGCGATTAGTCATTCAAAAATTAATGAAAAACGTGATCGAAGCCAGGATTTTAAATGGCAAGTTCAGAGGTGAAAATATACTCATACCACGGATTCCTATTATACCTACA
The DNA here is from genome assembly GCA_038373865.1 of Uloborus plumipes. Lineage (NCBI taxonomy): Eukaryota > Metazoa > Arthropoda > Arachnida > Araneae > Uloboridae > Uloborus > Uloborus plumipes. The sequence goes on from JAXGGA010013699.1 coordinate 19,840, forward strand.
GATGTGCCAATTCAATTCAAACGTATTCAGTTTCCGATTAGATTGGCATTTGCAATGACTATCAACAAATCCCAAGGTCAAACGATGTCTGTTTGTGGCTTAGATTTGAGAACACCATGTTTTTCACACGGACAATTATACGTGGCATGCTCTCGAGTGGGTAAACCATCCAGTTTGTTTGTGTTAGCTAAAGATGGACTAACAAAAAATATTGTTCACGCTATAGCATTAAGAGATTGATATTGTTTAATAGTGTTACTGTCGTAATTGTTTAATGATATATAATTTTAAGGAATAAATTATAATAACTTAAAAATAATGTTTGCCTTTTGTTATTTTTATATTCCCTCATCGTTCACAGCGCTCCATGCTTATTTCACGCATATACAACATTCTTACATACATACAATATACACATTCTACCATACATACATACTTACAATAAGTAAGCTATTTTTTGTCTACACTAGAAATTGCTACTATTGTGATTTGTTGCTATACACACTACTATTCCTGCGATATTCACTTATCTGCATTTTCTAAATGCACGGGCAACGCCGGGCGGGTACAGCTAGTGTTTAATATATGTATCTGTGTTTCTATCTGTGGCAATGCAGCTCCTAAACGGATGTGCCAATGTTGATTTTTTTTATTGTGACTTGATCGGAAGTGTTTTAGCTATGATTCATTTCAGCCGGTTTTTTTAATGCAATTCTAATTCTTGTGGTTAAGATTATCAGAAAAAATACTTTTACTTTTTGGATGATTTCAAAGTCACTGTGCTCTGCATTTGAGTATTAAATAGAATGAAAACAGTAAAACTGCTACCGGAATTTTCTATAAGCACTAGACACCTTGTCATTCATAGCACCCCCCCCCCAATCCACCCCTTGTTTCTCAAAGCAGCGACTATAACAATTGGAACAAAACCACCCACTTATTTTGAAAAACATTTCTGAAAATTCTTGCAACACTAAAAATCGCATATGAGTCTCATGCATGAGTCTTTGCTAACGCATATGATATGAGTTAGCAAAGTAATCTTCTTTTCAAATGTAAATATGAGTGAATCGGACCATATGAAAATAATGATCTGTGATTAAAATGTACTATCGTTAAATATCAGATCTGCAATGGAATTTTGTTAACCTGCTTTCTGTTAAAAGAAACAGTGGAATGTATCATCCGTCATTAGATTAGAGAGAGAAAAAAATATTAAGATTTTGTAACGGACTGAAAACTTAATAGTTTATTTATAAAATCTTATTGTCTTCTGAAAAAGGCAATCCCTATTTTATTCTGTTTTAAGTAATTATTTATTGGGTAATAGTTTCAAAGTTTCGATTATCTTAAAAGTTTTTTTTTTTACCCTCGAGTTTAAGCATAAAATGTATCGTTCGTTGTAAAAATGGTGTCTAATTGTAAGTTATTTTACTGTGCCTCGTTTATGTAAAGCCCTTTGAAAATGTTTCCTTAGGAAAAAACAAAATACAAGTGTTCAGAGAACTAGCACAGCCAGAATAATCATCAGGGTTTTTCTTTTTTCTAAATCAAAACAGCCTTTACATAAGTATAAACTATTGTATTCGAATTGGAAACAATGCTAAAACCAAATCTTCTGGAGATATTTTGACCTCAAAACCCTCCTTCGCTTGCGCCACTGGTTCAGCTACTATGAGTGATTAGATTATTGTCATTATTTTAGATTATTGTCACATTGTGAGTCATTAGACCTTTCGAAAAGTGCTTTGCTTCGTTTTTATATTAAAAAATGCAACTAAATGTGATACCAATAAGCAAACAAATACGCATTTTAAAAATATAGAGCTTTTACAATAAATGATACAAATGTGTGTTACTCTTATCAAATCTCAGGTTCTCTATCATACTTACATAACGTAATACATTTATTGAGAATTTGAATTACGTTTATTGGGGGCGCAAGAGGCGGTAATTACATTTCACCTACATTTTGCAGCTTATTTATATATATATATATATATTCATTTCCTCTAAGAAGCATCTTAAGTAAAAAATATATTGAATCATCAATCTAAATATGTTTAACAACGATATTCTGCTCCTAACACTATTTTATTGTTTCATTTTTGAAACAATGCTTAAAAGCTGTTTCTAAACTTACAAACTAAATTTTGTGGCTAACATTAAAAATAAATAAATAAATAGCAAACCTATAAAACATCCCAGGAAATGGACTGTGACTTCGTATTCAAATTGAGAAACAGAACTGATTCACATACCACATAAAAATATCAAATAATTTTCCGATTCAAGATTTATGACTGATCCATCGTAATAATGGTGAAATCATGTGCGGTTAATGTTTGAACTCGCATGCAGTGTTAATGAATGGAAACACAACAAACAGAGGGAAAAACTCGTTTTTCCCATAACGTGTACCAAACTGACTATTATAAGAGGTGATTGAAATTTATGTGCACGGTGTATTATCTGCATATTTTGTACCATGCGTAGCACGATTTTCTCCATTTCCTGATATGATCCGTGATTTATGTTCTGATGTTTTGTCCCATGAAGTTTTTGTTCTTTTACATACTTTCTGTTGACTATTTTAGGTTTTTCTTTCTTTCGAAAAAAAGTAACAATTCAAAAATAGAAGAGGGAATTATTATTGTGAGATTCTAAGGATATTACGTAAAGCAAGTCGTTGTTGCTAATTTGTATAGAGTAATTTTTCAATTTAAACTTTTTAATGAAAAAATAAAAACAAATCAATGCAAATAAATTCGTAAATACATCACATAAATTAGGAATTAAAATTGATGTTTTTAACATAAACTTTTTTTGTTAAATGTATTTTCAATTTTAGGGGGTTGCAGATTTTCCTTGTCAAAAATCAGCTTATAGGAAGAGTAGATTTAAAATTGACTGTTAAAACACGTGTCTGCTTATCAGTATGTTTATCTTAGGGAAGCTTTTGTTTTCTACAGTGGCTTATTTTTTAAATTCAGGAAGATTTTCACAAAATTTAAAGCCACGAATGATTGAAAAATCTACACCACTAGCTTCCAAAGTAGGTGTCGCAAGATGTTCACGGTGTTAAATCTTTGTTATTAAAGAAATAAAAAAGTATAATTAGTTATTCATTAAAATCTTTCCTGGCTTAAAAAGTAACAGCAGAGAGTGGCGCCATTCTTTTATGTAAGAAGTTTAAAAAGGCCTTATTTCAACAAGCAAATAAGGAACTTTCTTACTACATAAATCGATTTTTTCCAAAAAAAAAAAAAAAGCATGAAACATGAGTGTCTCTCTATCTGTTTGCATTGGTTATTAGAAAGCAAGGGGAATTCCCCATGAAACAATGGCACACCCTTTCAAATGTGGTGGAAATGACCCCCTCAAAACTTCCACGCCACAATCTGCGCCATGAACCCTTAAAGTCATAGAGAATTGACTAGGGCGCCATGAAAAAATTGATTGTTCAAAGGGTGCCACGACCTGGAAAAGTGTGGGAGTATTTGTGTTTGAGAGTTGGGAGTGATCTATGAAGCTGCTTTAAAATCGCTACTAAAACAATATTTTAATAAGCAGCTTGCCATACATAGCTATAAATATTTATTTTTATTTATTTACCTATTTATTTTTTTTATTTTTTCATCTTTTTCTAATTATGTAATTTATTTAGGTTGGTATTTTATTAATTTTTTAATTTTTAGCTATCCGTTTGTCAGCTGCTGAAGTATTTCCAGAGTTGTGTCTTTTCTCAAAGTTTATATTTACCAAACATTTCACCCTGAAGCTAAATCTCTTCTGATGAGATGACGAATTAGTATTTAATGCCAGATAGGCTGTTCATGTATAAAAGCTTGCGTGCAACTGCGTCATCCTACTTAAAGTTTTTTCACAAAAATATATCTCGCCATTCCGCAGCTAGTCACAAATAAATGTAATCATCCACCTCTAATAACAGGTGTGGAAGACCACTAATAGCAGCTCTCAACAGAAACTAAACCCATAGAAGAAAATAATACTTACAGTAGTCCTTTTCGTCTCTCTGATTGGCTAAAAGCAAAAGACTGGACCTGGCCTTTCCCCCCCCCCCCCCTTCTCTTTCTTATCGTTTATAAAAATAGCTAAAAATTGCTTAATTCTTTGGAAATGAAAGAGCTGTCCTTGCAAAATCCGGGATAATTTTTCATTACGGTCATGAAAAGGGACTGATAAGGTGTTTGGAGCGGGGAGACTGTTTGGGGTTAGCTCATCCGGCCCACTACCGGTTATCGCCTGAAGACTTTTTGCTTCAAGAAAGATTTTGACTCAGCTGATATAGCCGTCCTCCACAGCATGTGACACATGCTGCAACCGGCTTGAATACCTTATCAGTATTTCTTCAGTGGGTTTCGCGCATCACTAGCAATCAGTAGCGGATTTTGCAGGAGTCCAAGGGTGTCCTGGCCCTCTTAAAGAGATAAAAATAATACAATTTTTTCATTAACAGTTCGTTAATTTATTTCTTCATAGCCTAAACAAAAATTTGATTTTTTCTTGTTTAAGAAACAAACAAAAGTTATACTTAAACAAAATTACTTTGGTTTGTTATGGGAGAAATATTACAGTAGGCGGTGATTGCATAAAAATACATAAAAGTAACGAGTTTCAATTTCAAGGATAATATAATTTTCCAATCGTTCATTTAGGTCATCTTTTTATGAAGAAAAGTTTAATTTGCGTAACATTATAACTTTCAGAAATAGTGAAACTCTGACTGAAATTCTTGATTGCGAAGTAATTTGTCAGAAGCAAGATCTGTTTTTTTTTAAATAAATAAATAAAGTCCACATATGATTGATTTTCTTTCAATTTCCGATCTGACACTTGTTGTGCATCTTGGTTGTAGGAATGATGGGTCAAAACTTCCTCTTCTGACCGCAGCTTAGCCCCTCTGACCGTATAATCATTTATTTATGTCCAAAAAACTTTGGTGCTCCTCTCATTAAGAAATTGAATAACTGATCGTACTCTGTTTGAAATGTTCCTAAATTTTTTACGGCAAAAAATACTGGAATCCATGCTGTCAGTGCTTTTTCCCGTAAAATCCTATTTTGCTAGAAAATTTTACGGTAGGAAAACGAAAACGCTGTGGATATTTTCTCTGGGGGGGGGGGGGAGTGTTTCAAATATGTCTCCTCATTGCTCTCTGACTGGTGCGCTAGCCCCTCTACTGAATGGGACGCGACGGGAGAGGTGAAAAGGGAATTAATTATATGCCTTGCACTATTTAAGTCACATGATGTACCAATTGGCGAAGTTTTTCTGTAAAATTTACTGCATCTTTTTTTTCTCGTTTAAAACACTTCATTTCACAATAATTATTCAGTGTAAAAGTGTCCTGAATTTTTAACGTTGTATATCGCATACGGCGACAATGTCAATTGCTTTAAACTTTTTTAAACGCTTACCAATCAAGAGTAGAATATAAGAGTGATCTGAAAGTACTTTTTTCTCGCTTGTTAATGACTCAGCTGAATGAACGCACGTGCTTGAACTAACAAGGGAAGCTATTCCATGTCGAAAATGGAAAACGGAACTTTCTCTCTGGATTACCTAGTAATTGTTGTTCCCTCTTTTTGCCGGCATCGTGCCTGCTATTTTTTTTACCTTTTATGTCCCAAATTAGTTTAATAATGAATTTATACATATATTTTTTGTTTTTTTAGTTGAAATACATCAAACAACGTATCGTAGGGTTACAAGTGAAACACACTAAGTCAAAATTATTAATTTTCAGATTTTTAGTTTATCTTACACACAAAAATGAGTTGTTTCTACTGGTGAAACCCATTAATTCATATCTTTATTATGCAATGCTATACTAGTGAAACACACTAAGTCGTATAATTAATGATAATTATTAATGCCTTACCATTACCATGCTGGGGATAATAATATAAAATAAGCATGTCGGAGTCAAGAATGGTTCGTAATAACCAAAAAATACCATTACTATAATTTAATATGATTTAATTCTGTCAATTCCAAAGAAGTTAAAATAAAAAAATTTTTATCAGCGTTTTCTGAAAATCATGTTTTTTGACTTAGTGCGTTTCACTTGTAACCCCACGGCCACGATATATACCGAGAGAAAAAAAAAATAAATTTCGGGGGTCTAAGGCCCCCTAAGCCTTGGGGCCCCTAAGAAAACTGTTTCCGATTGCAGGTACCATCTGTCGGTGTCTCAGCAAAGTACAAGGAGCGGTACTTAAGAGCTTCAGCTTGATTCCAGTCATTTAGGATTCATAATACTCAAGTAAAATAAGCAGGACTTCTGAGTCCCGTCGAGGCATAAAGGGTTAAGCATAATAATATTATTATTATTATTTTATTTTTTATTTTTTATTTATTTATTTATTTATTTATTTATTTTTTATTTTTTTATTTATTTATTTTTTTTTTCTTTTTTTGAAACTTTCAGCAGAACGAACAGAAAAAAAAAATCCTGCTTTCTTACTAACACTTAAATATGCATAGTAAAATACAAAATGACACTCAAATTTCTATCTAATTAAAAAAAGAAAAAAACTTTTGCATTTTTTGAACAAATCAATTATTTTTTCCAATATTAGATAAGAAAGCTTTATTGTATGCAAGAATTAAGTAATTCAAATGACGTTTCGGGTCGTTGAAGCAGACGGTAGTTTTTTAAATGATTCAAAATATTAGAAATCAAAAATTGGAGTAGCTCTTATCAGTTTGTTTTAAAAACTGTAATTAGAGTAACTCTGTACTAACCTAGTCTGGTAACTGATTTCCTGCTGTAATCGATTCTTAAGGAAATATCATGCAAAATCTAAGTATCAGTACAACCGGCAAGCTCAGCAAGATAAAGATTTTCTATAATATAAATAAGAAAAGATTGACCGTTTCTAAGTGTTTTAAGAGAGGTATCAATTTTGAGATTTGAAATATCGAATACAGTCGTAGCAGCAAGAATTGAATAAGGAGACGATCTGAATGATAAATGTTTTTTTTTTTTTTGAGGGGATAGGGCGTGAGAGGATGCTGATTTTATTTAAGAACTTAAGGAGATTGTTAAATAAATAAATGAATGAAATTATGAATACCCTTAAAAATAAATTCGTAAAACATTTTGTCCATTATTGGCTAAAATATTGGCAGTTGAATCTTTTTTGTCAATTTTTTGGCCGTGTTGAATTGGATACTACTTTTGAAATACGCAATAAATTGAGAAATGATGTTTCATATTAAGCAATTTTGTTGTGAATTAAAGCTATTTATTTGAGAAACATAAATATCGAGTTCAACCAAATTTAAATGTATGTTTTGGTATATATTTCAAAGGAAATTTTATGAATAATCTGTAAAATTTAGCCATTTTGAATGCGCTGTTAAAATAATATTCTATTTTTTCTAAATATTTTTATGAGCACTATTCAATATGTTTCCTTTAAGTATACGTATATTTATAAAAAAAAAAAACAGGTAAGTATTAAGCTTTAACAGTTAGACACAATTTTTTAAACCAAGATATCAAGATGTAAAACTGCTTGTCGCTGGTACATTGTAGTGAAAAAATTCCAAAAAAAGTTTTCAATTCTTATCGTATTATTTTAATTTCAAGTATTCAAGAAGCATTTTATGTGCTCAAAATTCTATTAAAAACAATTATTTTATAAGTTACTTCACTTACAACTAGCTCTCCTGTTTAATACTACATACATGGAACGAGTTGTTTGATTGGAAAAAATGCATGATGGCTGTGATGAATATAATGACTATAAATTGTGTATGTATGCATAGTCCTACTGCATCGTATGCGAGGCCAAAATTTTTGTATGTGAGTTTTTTCTGTGCACACACAAAATAAAAATTTTGTCTCTTCCTTCAACTAACACAAGAAGAACGTAGAAAATAACGCATTATGAAAATAACTGTTGAACTATCAAAATTTTCAATATACATTAAATTCTTTTATTTTTTTCCAATGGTTAAAACCGTTTAGTATAGATTACATATTTGCATCATTGGAAAAAAATATTGTATTACTTCCATTAATAATTAGTATATATGTATATCGGAGTTCCCCATTTTTTCTACATTCATGACCCAATTTGCAATTTTCATTTTCATCTCGTTCCTTCATTAAAAATAAATTTAAAAATCTGTAAATAATTTTACGAATTTGTAAAAACACAATTTCAAAAAATGCTTTTTTTTCCTGCTGTTAAACGGTAAACTAGAGTTCTAGATTTGTCCTGTTTTGCAGACATACACAACTCTCCAAATCCGGTTTTGGGTGAAAAAAATATCATTGTTTCTGGGGTCTCTCATTGTATTTATGATTAGGAACAAGACACATTTTTTTTTAATTATCAGACCACTGTTAGAAAAGATCAAAATTACTGCATTCAGTTCAAGGTTAAAAAACAAGGTTTGAATCATAAAATAATGATATGCAATGCTCCTTATAAGAGCAGTGTTTTAAAATTCAAATTCAAGCGAGACACAACAGGCTACTGAACGTTTTCTCAATAATTATCATACATGCATTGCATTAAAGAAGACACAGCTAATCAAGCCAGTTCTGTACTCAAAAATCTATAATTTTACTAAAGATTTTTTTTTACTAATACGATTCAGAATCTACTCCTACTTACATATTAAGATATATTTTGAGCATAGAACTAATTATTTTATTTCGTCAATTGTTCAGTTTTTTGCAGCGTTTAAGGTTTCCCCTTTAAGTGCATCAAAAATGATTGATAACGAAACGCGAATGCAAAACAGTAATTATGGATGAGTTTAGGTCAGTAATATGCTCTTCATGTAGGAAATTTCTCGAAAGATAGGCGAAAAAGATGTCGAGCCTGTCAAAACAACCCCCAGAGTTCTTGAACTGACAGAAAGCAAAAGCAGAATCTGTAGATAGTATGCAATTATGATGGTAAAGTTTAAACGGAAAATTTAATTTTTTTTCCCCCGTTCTTTCCGTTTAGAAGTGACCAACAACGACTGGTAGTCTCCAATCACTGGTTAACGGTAAGATATTTTCCTGTCAAAATGAAATATATCGCTTTTTTAATTCATTTTTAATAGGTGTTTTTCATTGGTAATTATAGTTTATGCAAAACTAGCTGCTTTTGCCCGGCGTTCCTCAGTCTGCCTTGAAAACAAATGTCATGTCAGTTGATGCATGATCAGCAATCAAGCGTAGATTAAAAACGAAGAAGTTTAAAATGTCCTTCAACGTGCTGAAAACAGCTATTTTATGACTCAAAATTAAAGTTCCGACTCTTCTGAATTATATTTTTCACATTAAAAATTCAATGCGACAGTAGGCTTCAAAATTCCGTTTCAAGGAATTTCTAGTGACCCCCATCCCTCCCTTATGTGCACAATGGGACAACTTGAGTGCCTTTCGAAAATTAATCTTTTAAAATATTATCTTATAAGGAAAAAAAAGCAAAAACAAAATGTACTGACAGCTAAAGAGTTCTATAATCATTCTGCAATAAAAATTTCTTTAAAACTAAAGTTAAAGAAATTGTAACAAAAGAAATGAAAACTATCCCCCCGGCCCTGCTCTCCCCTATATATGATCCCTGTTCTATCCGTGTATTTGTTTCCTTTATTAAATATGCTGATAATAAAAATTAGTCGTTTATGGAACTCCCTGTATGTAATTTCAATTTTACTATCAAGTCTGAATATTTGATTGAAAAGTAATTAAAATTAGGTTGGCAATTGTTGATTTGAAATCATCGAAATAAACGAATAATCTTCGGAAATAAACAAACAAAAGCAGGTGATGAAAATGGTATCAAAAAATAAATGTTTGAATCTTGTTAAATTAAATTAGAATAAAGGCATCTGTATCAGTGGCGCACACAAGAGCACTGCCCCCCCCCCTGTAACTTATGTGTTTTTTTTTAAATGATTACAATCCTATTTCCTATTTGTATACCAGTCAATCTCACCAAGTGCACTGCTTAAACCCACGTGACAACATTCTGTCTTAGATTTTATGATAATTCTATATGATTATGTAACACGATTATTATTTCAATGCAGCGAAAATCCATTTTAATTTTCAGTTGTAAAAATATGATTTTTATATTGTATATTGTAAAAATAAGCCTTAAAAATCGTAAAAGAAAACAAGTCACTCTGCTGTCTTTTGTTAAAGGTGTACTAAATATTCTGAAAGTAAGAGATTTTGGGTCTACCTCAAATGATTCGTCTTTTTTTTTTTTTTTTTTTCTGAATCTGAAAAAAGTAACTGCATAAATTCATGTGATTTCTGTTAATTAATTTAATATTGTTATTAATAATTCAGTTTGTTAATTAATGCTACTTTATTTATTCAATAATCTATTTTTAACGTGTTTTATTCCCGACAATCGACAAAATAAAAAGAATATGCTTAGCGGCTTATTGGGGTATGAATGGTCAACTTTCGACCTTCGACCCCTCCCAGAAAAATTCCTGTCTGCGCGACCGATCTATATATATTAACCCTTTAATGATTATGAATGAGTTCAGCTCGCAATCGAATCGTGCTTCATAATGCGCGCAAACGAGTTCCGCTCGGGAGCAAGATTTTGACCGAAATGGTTAGTAACGAGCACTACTCATCGAGCACTACTCATCTGCGCGACCGATCTATATATATTAACCCTTTGATGATTATGAATGAGTTCAGCTCGCAATCGAATCGTGCTTCATAATGCGCGCAAACGAGTTCCGCTCGGGAGCAAGATTTTGACCGAAATGGTTAGTAACGAGCACTACTCATCGAGCACTACTCATCTGCGCGACCGATCTATATATATTAACCCTTTGATGATTATGAATGAGTTCAGCTCGCAATCGAATCGTGCTTCATAATGCGCGCAAACGAGTTCCGCTCGGGAGCAAGATTTTGACCGAAATGGTTAGTAACGAGCACTACTCGCGTAGTGAAAATTTTCCCCAATGCGCGCTGACGAGCTGACTTCGTTCGCCATTATTTATTCTGCACTGATGTACTGTACTATAAAAACTTTAAGATTTTTTTAAAACGCGCGAGGCGAGCTATCTACGGCATCGCCAGAGAAAGGTGACATTTTCGGAAGAACGGCGCGGCGGGGGAAAACAGCTGCCACTTTCGACTACTGTTTACTCCTAATGCTGCGCGAATTAAGTAAACGGAAACTGCTCATTTCCATAATCGTCAAAGGGTTAAAATTGATATTTAATACAATTTTTTATTATCTGTACGTGAATTATAAGAGTGAGATTGAAGTAAATGCTGATTGAAGGGAATTATCCAAAAAATAAGAAAGAAAAGGTATTCTGCCGTGCTAAAAGCATAAAAGTCGTATCTGCACTTTTTAACAAAATTGAGTTATCGCCACTAGGTGGCGCTTTGTGACGTATTTCACCTAAATACAACATTATATGTTCATTTGAGAGCGGAAAATATTTTTAAGAAAACTCTGAAAAAGTTTCATCTGAATCAAATACATGGTGGCGCAAAACTTTGAAGAGTTTTATCTCAGTTTGAGCTCGACTGCAGATACCACTTTTGCGCTTAGCACGGCAGTATGTGAGTCTAGGAAATTAACTATGCGTTTTAAGATTCATTCTTATTAGTGTAACCATTAAGTGACGTTCAGGTGTCTATCTAAGGCAGGAATTCAAGTGAAACACTATTGCAATCGCTTCGAAGCGATCGCAAATTGCAATCGCTACTGGAAGTTGAATCCTAAATGCAACTTAACTTGACACTGAACGTCACTACGGGCGGAGCCAATAAGAGCTCACAAGCAGTCAGCGATCTCCTCTAATTCGCCAAGTAGACTGTGACGTTTTATCTAGCTCGTTTTTCATAGGCTAACATCACGCAAACGTCTCGATGTTATTGTCAAGAAAAGTTGCAATCGCATCTCGTAGCGATTGCAACGTATCCAAATTTGGGAATTTGCGATTGCATTGGTGAGTTGCGATCGTCCGTGTTTCACTTGAATTCCGGCCTAAGTTCTGCAGTATTAAATTCCATGCTAAGTCTTAAATTTAACAAAAATAATCATTTATAACTAAAATGGCAAATTTTATCAAAAATTGTTTTATTCTTCAAAGTACTTGTTTGAGATATTAGATAAGATTCAGCAGACAAATTCCTGCAACTGTACTCTTAAATTCACACTTCATAGTCTTGAAGAACCAATGTATAGAGGAATTTTAAGTGAAAAATGGACGTAACTGGAGCCCAAATCGATAAAGAAACGCATAAGCAGCTGGTTTGAGGTTACGATAGCCTTCTTCATCAAAGATAAAAATTTAACAGACAGTTCTAATATTCAAAACTTTAACCGTTCATTTTTGTTGACATTTAATGGAGTTCCGAAATTTCAAGCGCATTTTTCATCTTTTGTTGAACATGGGGAACCAGAGGCAGCTATAATGTAAATAAACAAAATGTTGCATGTTATTTAATCATATTTAAACATTCTGGAAGATCGTAAATTAGTTAGCTTCATTTTTGAATAGAGTAAAAAATTATCGAAAAATCAACAACTACATTTTTTTTCTGTTTATTTATTTTTTTAATATGTCACTGTATTGCACATTAACTACACTCAACGTTAAAATAATATATTCGCCGACTGCATATGAGTGCATTGAAAATAACCGACAAAAATAAGTTATTTCTTTAATTTTAGACAATGGTTTATTTATTTTTTGTTTTAATATTTTCAAAAAAAATTAGTTTCTGCTCTGAATTAAATAATGTGCAATGTAGAATATGTATGATTTTTTATTTTTCTTAAAAATGATTTCATAATGCGTATTGTGTGCTCGCTGTTCTTATAATTGTTTGACCATTTGACCATCAAGTAACTACTTTCAAAGGAAATGTTACCTTCAGAGACATAAAACGTTTTTAACATTATTTTCTGTATAGATAATTTTGAGAGAAAAAGTAATAATAAATATGAATAAAGAAAAATAAAACTTAATATCAACTTAATTAGAATAAACGGTTCATGTTGGATATTCTAACAGACGTTAAAATAACATTCCATTTATGGAAAACAGGCGGGACTTTATGCATCTGCTGTTATAACGGAAGAGTCGCAGTAACGGGAGGTAGCTCTAAAGAGGGTTGTCTACACATTATGCTGTTTCATGGATATTCTTGATTAAAACTTAATTAATTCATATTTTGTGTACATTTCAAGTTCATTTCATTTCAAGCAAACATCCCCAAAAATTACCCAATTTCAGCTACTGATTGAGAACCCGTTAAAAAGAACAAACTGCTAAAAGTGAAAAGCATTTAAAACCCTATAGGCACAAGTAATATCTCATACAAACAAATTAAAGCTAATGAAAGCATGCCAAAAGCTGCTACCAAACACCATTAATAAGTTATTTACCTATAAATGATTTACAAGCTTATCTACTGTGCACAGGTTAGGAAAAATATATTAAAATATTTAATACCTTTTAGAAGTAGAAGAGGAACTGTATCACCTAATTGACATTGATTACATAGTTATTATTCATCATGATATGACCCAAATGTAATATTCCTTCACCGGGCTGAAGTGTCATTTGTATTCCGGTTGTTGTACTATCCTCACGGATCTGTTGGGGTATCCACTGATGATCGGGAGCTGAATTCCTAATTCAATGAACTTAGTTTGGACCAGTTTGTTTCATGCCTCCAAGTTCACAAAAGATCCGTTTTGGTCATTTATTCTCGATAATGAGCTGTGAAAAATTTTAAATTTCGGAATATCCACTTGGAGAAGTAAAGAATTGTGTGTGTTAGGGTAAACGTCAATTGCAATATCGTTATGATTAAAATTGGATCGAGTATATTTTTGCTTGGTAGAACTGCTTTATTCAGATGTGCAAATGTGATAAATTGTGAATCAGCTTTTCCCCGTACGTAGTGTGATAATTTGTAATGTTGTACTAAGTGCATTGGATTTGTTTGAGTATATATTAATCTTATGTTACGTAGTGTGTCGTTAAGAGATTTTAGGTATAGCGAGGATTTGAAGCAGAAAATACTTCAAATAATGATGGTTCTACTGGAGGTCGTTATGTGGAGATTCCCCATATTGATCGATAATTGCATGAAGTAATGTACAGAAATGTTCCTGTTTGCAAAAATTGCAACCTTATTTATCTGGCTTCATTTTTAAGGCAATGTCTTATCATTATCACACGCACGCACAAATATGCACACGTTCACGAAAAAGTGAAGGCAATGCTAATATAGGGGTCAAAAACTCAATCTTTTCATAAAAAAGCATGTAAATAAATTAATTAGATAAACACGACTGAAGATGAAACTAGAGTGGTTTGAACTCTGGGGAGGTTACCCCCCCCCCCCCCGCCGAGTCATCTTAAAGAAAAAGGAAATCTCTCCACACTGATTTTAGACCCTATGACCTTTAAAAGTATATGTAAAGAGATCTAAGTATTGTAAAATGCATTGTTTAATAAGGAAGAATACGCGTATCCGTTGGGACAGTTAAAATTAAAATTCCGAAGGAAAG
>JAXGGA010013700.1:0-34393 GCA_038373865.1 Uloborus plumipes
AATATTAATTTAGCACATTGGGGAGAGGAAGCAAATAATGGTGTGTGTCAACTCGTAAATGGAAGAGAAAAGGTTATAACTGATTGCTTATACTCAAATTTTATTGGTTAATCAAGAAGCAAAATTATTTTCGCTGTCATTTTTTTTTCTTACCAATGCAAATTAATTAGCAAAGAGAACGTCTTAAAACTGAACTATTCATTTTATTCAATAAAATTCGTGATGCATTTTATGTATATTAAATTTGAGTTAATGAATTTTCCATTCAATTATGTTGTATTGTTTTCAAACTGATGTATTTAAAAGAGCATGTTTTGATGCTTCCACTTTATCCCATTTTTTGAAAATTTGGACACTTCTGAAATTAGTGTATATGTTAATTTCATGGTTAAATGTGGACAATGTATTTTTAATAAAAATAGATTGAAATAAATTTCTCTTGATTATTTAAAAATAAAAATGCACAAAAAACAATTTGATTGGTTCAGAAAACTATATCTATTTATTTATAAATAAATTTTGGTTGAATTATGGAGCAACAGAATGGGCCAAGTCTCTATGGCGTCAACATTTTTTTTCACCCACCACACTAAAAAATGAACTGCTGTTTTTACAGTATAATACTGTCGGCTAAGGTTCAAATTTAAAACTTAAATGCACACTAATAAACTAAAGTTAGCAATTTTACAGTTTCTTACTGTAAAGTTAGCAACTTTACAGTTTATTGCCGTAAAATTAGCTGTATATACTGTAAAACCAATTCATTTCTTACAGTGCATGGCAGCTTCAGCTTTTGTGAAACAGCAACAATTGGTTTGTTGCACATTTTTTTTTAATTAATATTTTGGCGTAGAGCAGAGTTTCAGCATGCCTGTGTACTTGTAGCCATACTTTGCTTATTCGATAGTAAAATTGTGACAAAAATCTTATAAAATAGCCACAAATTTCATGGCTCAAAACTCAATTTACTTTTTCAAGTAGACAGCTTCATAGATTATATGTATAATTAATTCTAAACTAATAGAATCGGAACCATTAACACTTATTACTACTTTTAAAGTTCTCTTTTCCGTTTTAAAAACAAAGATACCGGTATGATGTCTACTTTTTCTTCTTCTTTTTCTATGCAAGAGAGTTTCTCAACTTTATTGTGAATGAATTCCTTTTTCAGATTTCAATAATTCACTTTGTGTATGTCTGCGCTCAGTATATTTGACGCTTCACACAATCGAGCAAACAAAGTGGAATAAACACAGACTGCACAATTGTTCGAATCGTGGGAGGAATGATGACACAAAATACGGTCAAAATATCGAACGAGAAGTCTCTCGTCAGGTAGCAGAGTTGCCTCCTCTTCATTTGCAGATTTTTGTCTATGGTTCACAAGTTATTTATTAGCTAGGTTCAGGTAAACCATCTTTCGTTGGGAGGAGACTAAATCTTCAGTTTTAGAGTTGAAAGAAGATTTCGGCCTCCAACTTTACTTTTTGGGGATTAGTGGAGCACAGATTGAAAGCCCTGTGCCAAAAAGTAAACTGAGCTATATATTGTACAGAAAATTACAACGTTAAGAAGGCACAAATAAGCAGGGATACTGCAGACACGTGTTTCGGCGTTACAAGAAACGCCTTTTTCAATGCAAAAAAAATTGTGAGCTTGTGCATCAATTTTAAAGGGCAATATCTCAAAAGGGTCATCTTGAATTTCAATTTTCTTTACATCATTGCAAAGAACACACTTTTCTTAACTAAAAAACGTTATTTTTATTTTTGAGACAAACCAGTTTCAAGGGGATATTGCAGATCAAAAATGTGTACGTCATTCAACGTGAAATCCAAGAAAAAAAGACATAGACCTCAAAAGTTGATGTCAATTTGTTCTATTAATATTTGCAGTAGCTATTGTGCTTATGCTCTGATGAAAAAACCTTTTTTAGATATTTTTGAACTTTAGTTTTTGTGTGCGCATCCGTAAAAACTCAAGAAATGGCAAAAAATAAAGTTTCGTTTTTAACAAAAAGAATTATCTTTTTATCGCTACTATAAGAGCTTGAGTCTTTTCCTATGTGTTATTTTTAAGCTTTTGAAACAGAATTTCGGATGATATGTCACTTGGCAAGGTGTCGTTATTATTTTAAATTCCTAAAAAGCATTGTTTCCTTTTCAAAAAAATAAAAATAAAAATTATTAATAAATGATATAAATAATAAATAAAACAGTTAATTTGGTGTGTACGTGAAAAAAAATATGTATAATGGGACTGCAAAGCCATTATTCTAAAAATCGATAACAAAAATTTTCGATAGAGTTGAACATTGCAATTATTTCCACCATGTAAATGATAACAATAGTAATTGAAAATATGATAAGCAGTAATTGAAAATCCTGTCTTTATACTTTCGAGGATGTGTCTAGATATTCAGCCTATGGTTGCAATTTGCCCATAAACAAAAATGATGAAAAATGAGAAAATGCTTTTTTGACCTTGAATTATTAAGGACCTACAACCTTGTCAATTGACCTATCATCCGAAATTCTGTTTCAAGAGCTTAAAAATAACGTATAGGAAAAGACTGAAGCTCTTATAGCAGAGTGATTCCATAGCAACTCACCAGAAAAAAGAAAAGTTGGTCGCACAACCAACTCGGATTTTCTTTTAATTTGGCACACATGTTGATCATATAGAGGCATGGAAAAGTCTAAATTGTTAGGTTCCTGCTCCACTTATTTTCTGAGATAAATGCCCTCAAAGTTTGTCCGCCACGTCAAAATACTAAAAAAGTGATGTTATTTAATCATTTTTTATAAAAAATCGTACTCATGTAAAATAAAAGTGTTAGATATCTATGGAAACTAGTTACTCCACGCATTCATAAAAAAATACTAGAATGTTCATAATGAAAATTGCTAAGGTGCAGGGCTCTTTGAAGTTGTAATCACAAAAACTAGATTTCGCCGATTTTGCTAAAATTGAGGAATTTATTCCAAAAAAAGGAAGACATAACCAAAGGTTTACTCACCTTATGGTAGTGTACAGATGTTTACTCTAAATGGTTACTCAATGCATAACTTGGATTTCTCACTCCTTCTTGGAAATATTTAAGCTTAAAGATAAGCCGTAAGGCAAAAACATGCGTTTTTGGCCATCTTGGCAGCCATTTTTCTCATAAAGGGGGAGCAGTAGAAACTTTAATTTTTTTTTTTTTTAACAAGCCACTGATATGTTAGCTATTCACAGGAAAAAAGTTTACTTTTGGTTATTTCTTCCATTAAGAGATATCCTGCTGACAGTATATGCCTGTTTTTCGCGACGACCATATGCTTTTGTTCCCCCTCTCATGGACTTAAAATTAATTAAACCAAAAAATAACGATACATTTATTAATAGCTGTATTATCTACCCAATATGTCATGAAATTTAATTTATTAAATCATTGAACAATAAATTAGATAATTGATGAAAACAAGAAATAGTATTTCTCTGATGCCTGAGCATTATGCATTCATAATTATAAAGCACTAGATACTTTCTTGAGAATTTAATTAACATAAAGGAGCTCTAAGTATTTATATTATAAGCGATACCCAATCTTGTGATTGGGGTATTCCTGTTTTCAATTGCAGAATTTCTTGAATATCACATGAATATCAGGAAAAAAATGAGGTCTTTTCGTTTGATGTAGGACATTTTATGACAAATTTCATTTGATGGGCTACTAACTGAGCATGGTGATAAAGAGCTATTAATTTCAGCATCGAATTCCATTTTACCTCATTAACAGTTAAATATTTACAAATTAATCAATAAATAATTTAATATAAAGCCATGCTTGAAAAATTAAAATTAGTGCAACTAATTTATTCCCACACTGATCTTTACAAAATTGACATGTGTTGAGCACTGATAAGAACTGACAAGAATAAGTTTACTCACTAAAATACTAGTTCACAGATACTATAAAGCATACATTCTATTCTCTACAAAATAATACTGCAACAAAGAACAAGGGTATCCTCCTGTTTATAGCCATCAATCAGGAACATCCCAATTACAAGATTGGGTATTGCTTATGAGATAAATATTCGAAGCTCCTTTATTTTAATTGATTTTTCAAGAAATTCTTTAGTACTTACCCCTTTATACCCTTGTTCTTTCAAAAAAATGTCACATATCACCATTATCCACTTGCCCCTTCAATTCTAATCCAACTTTCCACCATCATATATATATTAATTTTTCAAAGTTTTTTTTTTTTTTTTGTGTGTGTGTGTGAGTGCACTGTAGTTTTAAGGGTAATACTTGCTGTTATACGAAAAAACGGATTCTGTCAAGTGCAAATATGCTTCGCACCAGTCAGCTAGTGATAATATAAGTGGCGGGAGAATGGCAACTGGGTTGCATGTACTGTTATTATTAGCTCCTAAGTTGATTTAGTTTATAATTTTTTTTTAACGAGAACTGATTGGCGAAGTAAACAAAGCAACGTGACATTTAGCGATTCTGTTGTCTGCTTGGTGTTAGAATGATAGAAAGCAGTGTCAATCAGACAAGCGAAGCCACCAATATAGTGAGTATTTCATTGAAGTGGCAAATATTGTCGTCAAAATGCAACTCTTGTTGCTTACATCTGCTATCATTTCTTCCTGAATGAACTACAGTCTCTAGTTGTCTCGGAGTGATAACCACCAGTCTTGGTCTTAACATGAAATCATTCCTTCCCTTTACGATTTACTTTTCAAGGTCATCCCTTTAGAAACAGTTACACTGCGCCGACCAGTGAATGAACACCTCGTAGTTTTAAAGAAAGAAATAAGGTCTCAAAACATTTTTCTAGGGTCAATAAGTAGAAGTAACTTCTTTCTACGCATTTACAGAAAGAAAATGGCTAAAAATTGCTGTATTTGTCCACTGCTAAGGGTGTTCATTCACTGGGTTTGGACACTTTTTTTCGTTTCAACCTCTCATAAAACCTGATGCAAAACCATTAAAATGTGCCCCCTTTTTTCAAATAATTGCATATACCATGACGGCAAATACTACAATTTTGAACGGTGACATGAATTTTTGAAATTGAGAAATTCATTCACTGGTCGGCCTACTGTATGAATGAAACTATCATTTTCTTCAACAGTATATTTTGCTGCTTACACCGACGCAGATCTGGAACACGCAAATAGGCACACTTGTATCTGCATTCTAAGATTCTACATGTTCGAAAGCAGGTCTGTCATCAGAATCGCTTCATCGCTCATCTCTGAGGGCCTGAGACACGCTTTCAACTGTCTGGACGCAAATTGGCCAAGATGCAGAGAGTGTCTCCTGAGGCCCACAGCCTTCCACGTGAAAGCGCAGCCTGACTGTACCTGCATCTCTTGCGTAACAGTCCGTAAATGGCTGGCGCTGTACGACAGAGAATTTCCAAAAGTAATTAAGGTAAGCAATTTGGTTAATGTTGTTAAAATTGTCACTCCCTTTCCTGCGATTAAGTTATCACTGACGGATAAGAGTCATATAAGTTCAGTTCATGCACAAGAAAAAATTTAACAATTGGTGAACTGTTAAATTTTTTTTTTGAAATTTTACGGTAAAAGTCACTGCCATCCATGTTGCCGTAACTTTCACAAAATCTACTTTTACTGAAAAATTTAGATTAGATTTAAATAGAAAAACCAGACTTGAAAATCACAAGATGCAAGCTGGAATTCAACACGAGACCCAATTTTCACTCACCGCTTTGCTATCCACCATACCAGATGAGACACATCAAGGAAATGGAAATAATGTGTTATCTGTAGCGCACAGTAAAACTCATGGTGTATCAATTGACGCTGCAATCGCTACTTTTTTCTCCGTATAATTAACTGTAAAAAAGCTCTGTACTGTAAGCGCTATAGTTTACAATAATATTTACCATAAAGTTTCCTGAATTTTTATCAGTGTCTAAATCTGCATAACTTTTAAATGCTTGCAAAGGTGGCAGTATACGGGTCAAAATGTCATGGAACTGGTTATCATGGCATTGTGAATAATGTGGCATAATATCACGATATTATACGCAACTTAGAAACAGAACGACACACTTTAGAAACAGAACGACGTAAGTCCAAAAATGGCGATTTTCACTTTATTACTGTATTAAATGTGGAATCTTATTCTGCATCTTAACACGTTGGTCGCGCATGAACTCTCGGAAGGACGGCAACAGGTTCACGTAGTGGGCGGCTGTCCTCTTGGGGGAGAACTTTAAATTTTCACAATTGAATATTTAAAAAAACAATTTTTAATTTTTTTCCCTTTATCTACATTAGAAATGGAGTGGAATTGGTAAGTTAGACAACAAAAAAATTTTCAGCCTGATGGTGGTTACCATTGTCATGAGGTCAGCATTGAACGTGTGAATCGAGTCCAATTGAGTGAGCTCCCATACCATACAATTTGGTTACCAACCAAATTAAACCTTGAGGAGCGGAACATTGCATCAATTTGACATTCATCTTTCTTAATAGTTGCAACAGCACCTATCGCGTATAAGCAGAAAGAAGCTGGTTTGATCCGTTTGACCATCAGTTTCCAAAGATACCAAATTTGGAAAATCAGTTTTTAGCACTTATCAGTTTTCAATCATTTACAGATTACATCACTCTGGCTAGTGTTTGCTTTGTTCCAATGCGACCTAGCAATCTTCAAGACTTCTGGATTCGGCTAAATGATGTCAACCTGACATTCAGTAGCGTTACTAAAGAACTTGAGCCATTGCGCGTCCCTCAAGACCGCCTCGATGGGAGGTCACGAGCGGTCACTATGACCTCTCGGAAAATTCAATCTATAGTATCGCAATTTCAAGACTTTTTTTTAATGTTTTAATGATGTATAATCCTTCTCATTCGATGTTATGCATGTGTGTGCTTCTCATATTTTATCATTTGGTAAAATTAGAATTTCATTAAAATGGAGATTTTTCCCCTTCCCTGCCATTTTAGTTCGGGGATCCCCTGCATCTCCCTCATCATTTCACAGAAATTCAATAAAACCAATAATACTTGCAATTCATTACTAATCTTGGTTTTTTTCTTTTTTTTTTAGGATTAATGATTAATTTATTTCCTCATCTGGCTCTTATTCGAAAGAGTTCTTCTTTTCTTGAATATTTTTCAACTAATATTACTTTTAAGAAAATCAATGTATATATTTTTCAATGGGCTGCTGCGCCCGAGGCAAAAGCCATTCCCCATGCTGCCGTGCTCAGCACAAAAGTCAAATCGCCTTTCAGATGTCATACTGAGCATGCGCAAGCCTAAAGGGTGCCGATGGCGCTACAGACGAAGCTTAAAGCACCCTCTGAGAGGCCTTTTGGAGCAGAAAGAGCATTTCAAATTCGCTATGGCACCCCATGGACCTTGCTTTCGCACCAGCTTTCTTATTGGCACCCCTGCGGCCCCCGTAGTTTTAACAGTGCACGGCCATCAGCTGAAACTACGGAGCTTGTTAGTCCACTTTTGATTTCTACTCCTGAAAAATCGGTCTCATCTTTGTTCTAGATAAAAAACTAGAGCATTCGATCTATCTAAAAGCTTTGACTATGTAAAATAAATAAGCCTAGACAAGGAAAAAAGGGGGGATTCAACAGGACCAACATTTCGAATATTTCCGGGGGGGGGGGAAGGGTGTACATACAATGTAAATTTACCAAAAAATGGCAAAAAACATGTAATGGTAATTGATTTCCCAAAGTCAGGGCGGGGGCAATTGACACCCCATATATGGGGTAGATAAATAAATAGATAAAATTAAAAAGAACCTCCCATATCATTCAGTAAAAAGTTAATATTCCCTTCACAAAACTCATCTAATTGCTATACATGCTAAAACAAAATTATTGTAGCTGTACTTCTGTTTAATGTGACAATGGAAGCTAAAATAAATCTTGAAACTCAACATCTTCTTTTCAGTTTCAATCACATCAAGCGAATTGAATTTTTCTAGTAATTTACATTTCATTTTTACACGCATTTAAACCCGCGCTCTAGGCTCTTCACTCTAGGACGACAGCATCATTGCACACAGTGAACCGAAAGAGGGACGTCAGTCAACCATGATTTCAAGCTGATCTAACCGCTCTCTCTAAACCAGGGTTGCCAGACGTCCCGGATTTCAAGGACAGTCCCGTTTTTTTTATATATTGTCCCGCTTCCCGGGGAACCTTGATACGGGACGGCTAAAGTCCCGTATTCTGGCTAGAAGCAGCATTTTACAAAACGAAACACTATTGATGAAAAAGGAAGTGAAACAAAAAATGTGAAATATGTAGAGTGATAAGAAAATTGATTGAGTTATAATATTTTCCAGTTCTGAAAGTAATTTTAGTGTTCTATTCATTCAGAGCAGAAATTATTGTGACAATCAATTCAACAAACGTTCGTTGTAATAGTGGTGTATATCCTTGTAAATGATTTTACTATGCCTCATTATATAAAAAGCCCTTCTCAATTTTTCAATCATGAAACAAATTATGTGTTCAGCTACTATTAGTCACTAGATTTTTTGAGTCAATCAATTTCAATCTCCTGAAATTTGCTTCGCTTCGCTTTTATACTAAAAAATGTAACTAAATGTTATTCCATTTAGCAAATAATTACACGTTTTAATAACATGAAGATGCATAATTTTTACAATGAGCGACAGAAATACGAACCACAGTGAGCTTTCTTTCAACCTAAAGACCATCAAAACTTAGAAAGAATTATTGCTGCAGTAAAATCAAGTAGCAAATATGATTTAAAAAAAAGGAATTTGCCGACATTATATTTGAATAATTATCATGTTATAATATTGACAAAACTGTACAGTTTTTCACTAAAGGATATTCAATATTGAATTTTTTTATTTGTTTTAGGTTTAATTCTTATAGTGAGTTCACGTAGTAATTTTTAATTCTATGTCTACTCAATTGTAATCAAATTTTTTTGTTAATGACTCATTAAAACTATTTTGCATTCAAATTTCCCCATTGGTACGACTAGCTTTAAAACATTTCTAAACATACTAAACATTATAGTGAACGCGAAATTGCGCATTTATGTATCGAAGATCTTTCAGGGGAGGGTCTTTGAACTTTTACTTCCCAAAGATAATTTAAATGAGCCTTCAGTTCAAAAAAAAAAAAAAAACCCTCATCTTCTTTTCTTTTACTCTATCATGAAGAAATATATCCTGAGTTGTGCTTCAGTGTCAAACTATTTCAGGAGAGATGCCACGAGTCTTCTCAGTTGCTTTAACGTCATTAAAAATGGCCTGAAATTGCGTGTTTAGAATTTAAGTTTCAGTAAGTTTCCCAGAGGAGTTTTGATCCTCCAACGTCATCAAAGGTAGCATAAATAATTTCAATTTGGAAAAAAGTTTTGGGGGGAATCTAAAACTTCGTAATTTTCTACCTTTTCCAAAAATTACAGTATTTTAATTCAATTTGAAAATTTCTACCTAAAACTAAATTAGTAAATAATTTGCATTTCTCTTGTTTGCATAATTGTTTTAATTGTTTTCCCTTTATAGCAAAATGAAAGAATAGCAAATGCACATGTTTATTTAGCTGTCATTTTTTATTTTAAAAAGAAAAGAAAACTTGGGCATATTATTCAATTCTAAGTGCATATTTTAGGCATTTTTAAGGTGTATTTAAACAGTTTTTAGAACATACATAATTCAGGCTCTACTGGTTAATATTTGCGGCATTATTTTTTGTTTCTCAAAATGGAGAGAGTTCTCACTGGAATTACAAATGTCTGTAACATTGAGTTGATGCTTAGATTTGATGAAATTAATTGCTTAACTTATTAACTGCTTGAAATTTAGAATATTTTCCATAATTACATAGACAAAAGACCTTTTTAATGTGTCACTTTTCTGAGATCAGTAAAAAAATACATATTTAGATTATATTTTTGAAGCTCATAAAATTTTGAAAATAGAAAAAAATAAATGATATTCTGTTTTTAGATATCTTGCTCATGGAGACTGACAGAAAATGCTTGCCATGTCTTACAGAATTGGCCCATCAACTGTAAACGGCATAGTACGAAAGACATGTCAAGTACTGTGGAATGTTTTGTCACCCGAATACTTGGCAGTAAGTATGAAGTCCTGGTTCTAAAATTTGTGATTTATTCTAGGATTTTGTAATTAAATGTTAGTTGTAATGGATACAGCCGAGTTTGTTCGTCAGGATGTAACTTTGGTAATTGTGTGAAACAGTCCGTATTTTTGCTGAAATGATCGTTTTCATGAACTAAGGTTGTCATGAACTTCAATACCAAAAACTACTTCTATAAAACTCTAGTAAATTACAGTGCTACGAGGATCCCAAACATAAAAGCATATCTCCTTCAAACAAAATTTGTTGGAAAATGCTCTCGACGAAGAATGTAACACGGAACGGAAAATATGTACTGGATTAAATTGTTTTAAGGGGATTCCGATACCAAATCCTTGACTCCGACTCCGCAGCCATTTCAGAAATACAGGCCAAGGGGGGAAAATTAATGACTATTTGTTTTTTTATTACTAGTGTTTTTTTTTTTGGCAGATTATTTTTTCTTACAAAAAATATTGGTTGAAGAGACTATTTTTAAGATGTATTTCATTTGAGATTCTTTGTCATTACAGAAGAATTAATTTCTACATTGTTTAAAAGGTGCCACTACTTTATTTATTTGCTTTACTTTTTATGTATCTACTTCATCAGATGAGAGAATTATATTTAAAAAATATGTTAGGCATCATTTGCTGTCTCAGATAACTAAAATAATATTGATGAGATGCTAGAATGTCAATGTTGGTATACGGGAAAGTAGGCTCTTTAGTTCTGATAGAACTTCTTGTTTTAAATTTAAATTTTGAAAATAATGAAGCCTGTAATGTTTTAATAAAGCAAATCTCGATTTTAAAAAGTAATGCATTTGTTTTAAAATGAAAAATATGAAGTAAATATAGAAAATATTAAATTTTTATGTAATTAAATGGTTTTTTTCTACTAGCAAAACTTATGTTCGACAGAGGTTCTTTTTAAAACATAAAAAAATTGGTAATAAAAACCAACATCTAAATCCTAGTAGTTCTTCAAGGCTATTACTGATATCACATCCTACCGTGGTATTTTCATTTCAGCAACTTTAATTTTAGCTTGGCTACATAATTGTTCAGGGCATCATAATTTGATTTTTCTGAAATGTTTTGATTAGGATTAGAACTCGAATTTGAATTCTTACTAAGCAAGTTCTTTTATTTGAGATTAAATAATTATTTGGCGTGAGTTTAGCTTTTACTGATAAAGAAATTTGAACACCATCTTGAAACTATAAATGTATCAGAACATTTTTATTAGTTTTATGCTGTTTATATAATTACACAAATTTCTTTTTCCAGGTTCCAGACACCTCTACTTGGGAGGAAATCAGCGAAGGTTTCTACAGGAAATGTAATTTCCCAAACTGTGTTGGGGCCATTGATGGCAAACATATTTACATTAAAAAACCTCACTACATGGTGCATCATCTTACTACAACTATAAGGGTCGCAACAGCATCATACTTATGGCTGCATGTGATGCAGAGCTGAAATTCACTATTGTAAATGTTGGTGCCCCTGGCATATGCAGCAATGGTGGGGTCTTCAGCAATTCCCTAATGGGAATTAAATTAGAGAAAGGTGAGCGCCTGATCCATCATTGCTCCCTCAAACAAATGTCATGGCCCCACACTGCTTTGTAGCAGATGCAGCATTTCCTCTGTTGCCTAATCTACTCAGGCCATATATCCTGGAAGAGGTATTGAAGCCAGAGCTGCCATTTTTAATTACAGGCTCTCTAGAGCAAGGAGAACCACTGAAAATGCTTTTGGACCACTGGTAGCCAGATCGCAAATCCTAGGAAACACCTCTAGTCTCTTCAATGGTAAAAGCATGTATTTGCTTGCACAACTTCTTGCTCTATTCAGATCAGATTCAGAATGATGGGCAACTCTACTGTCCCGTGAACTTTGCGGACCATGAAACAAATGATGGCACAGTAGTGCAAGGGGCGTGGAGAAATGCGCCAATCAGACGTCACATGCGCGGTTTTAGACCAACACAGCACTCGGTATGCTTACAGAAACAGAAATAACTTTATGCATTATTTTAACACAAAAGGAAAGGTACCTTGGCAACTAAGAGTTGTACAAAGAGGAAATATTGGCACATAATTTTCAACTGGTTTTGTTTGCATTTAATTTTAATTTGTACTATATTTCTTATCAAATGTTTTATGTGTACTTTTCATGATTGTTGAAATCACGAAATTTGTTAAATTAAAATGTATATTTAAATACCAGGGTCAATAAAAATCAACATTTTTTCTTAGACATTCTTTCTTTCATTTTTTAAAAAAATTTAACCTAAATAGAGTTTTAACTAGAAAAAAAAAAAACACCAAATATTGAATTAAAATAAAAAAAAACCTGAAATTAAACACATTTTGAAATGCAGAGGATGTAATACACATTTACTTTCACTGTTTAGACTAGCTGGATATCAGAGAGAATTGTATGATAAGATATTTAAATGAACAGTTAAACAGCTTCACTTTTAACAGATAAATATTAATCTACTCTTTTTCTTTTTTAAATTCATTGAAAAAGGACTATATGCTTCGGTTATTAATATTAACGTTATTATTATTAACGTTATTGGTATTTTAACATTAACGTTATCTCAAACTACCAAAAATTTCAAACAATAAAAGTTACAAGCCTTATCTTGAAAAATTGGATTTAAAATTGATCTTTCCACGTTTAAAGAATGGCAACGGTGGAAAAGTCGACCTAGAAATTAAACTGCCTTCACTTCAATTGTGAAAACACTTTTGAAGTAAAAAGAAAATGGAGGAGTAAGTTATAAATCATCTAGTTTTAATTAAATTGTACAAAATCTAGGACAAATTTAAAAAATCAAGCTTCGAGGTACATGTTCTCATTTGGCACAAAATATGTATGATGCAGAAAAATTAAGAGGCTCCTACAGATACTTATTTCTAATTTGTGTGAGCATTTTTTATGGTCCTTCTATTGGAGGAATTATGCAAAGATATGGATTAAAAGATTCATACTTTTTCGTTTTCAGCTGATGCTATTTCTCTGTGAACTTTCCGCGATAAATTTAGTTCTTTTGAGAGTTTGTACCTAGAAAATGGATTGATGCAACTTTTGTACGACCATGTGGACTGAATTCAATCAAATAATAATCTAAGAGGTATGTTGCACTAATAAGCCCCGCACAATGCCTGGCAGAAAGCTAGTTTAAAAACAAACAAAAATGTTTACTTTATCATACAACAAATACATCAACAAAATTTGAGTAAATAAATATTTAATGACGGAAATGGTGCAGTGCAAAATGAAGTAATCAAGCTTGCCCTTTATGAATGTAAGAAATTTAATTTTACTTCAACAATTACAGGTATAGTCTATAAAGGCTTTTGCGCCATTAAAAATAATAAAACCAACCAACAATTACAGTACATAACAAAAGATGAAATTTTAAAATTAATTTGGGAGGTAGCAGGTTGTGAATTAAAGATTTACCAATGAACATGATAATGCTTAAAAAATTACCAATTCTATATAATGAATAAAAATTTATTAACAAAATAAGATGTACATTTTCAATTATTAAGCGTTCCTGGATGACCTGGACCTTGAATCCTGTAAAACAGAAAGAAATTATATATAAACAACCATAATGTAAATACATTTAACAAATGCCATAGAAAAGTTTTCCTCTCAATATGCAAAAGATTCCTACTCGAGTAATTTTAAATGGCAGATTTATTTTTTAATGAACAGTCTGCAAGCAGGGTTGATAAAAATTATGATATTTTTTTAATCAAATAAATCAGATTTTTTAAATTTAAATCAGGATTTTTATAATTTTAATCAGATTTTTTTTACTTAATTGACAATTTTACAAATTGAATGGTTCAACTTAGATGTCTAAATCATATAGTTATCTTTTTATATGTATTAAAAATACATATTACTAAAAATATGTGTAAGAATAATTCACAATTAAGTAGGGAAAAAAAGTTAGGGAATAAGGCTTTTGGCTTGTCTTAGTCATCTATCTCAGTTAGCTGCTTCATGTTTAGACATTTTAATCCTTCAAATACATAATTATTCGAGAGATGAAGTAGGCAAAGGGTTAAGTAATAATCTTTATTTTTCATTAAAAAAAAGTTCCTTTTTTTCAGTGACAGGAGTTAAGTTCAGTGATTTATAAATAAAAAATATTGTTACAAATCTTGTAAATAGTTGTTTTTCCTGCCTTGCATCATTTTCATTAGTTTTGGTTTTATCTGGCGACATGTTGCAAAAGTATCTGAAGACATCACTTTTACCATTTGTATACCGGCCCTGTAATATTTTGTAGTTTTTGCACTTCCCCTAACTTCAATAAGAATGAAGACGTTTTCGCGCTGAGTTGTAATATTGTGGGTTTTTCTTTTTATCACTAGAATTTTCTTGAATGGATTATTTAAGTTTGTGAATGAATAGAACACTCCAGATTTTGCTAGAATGTTGTAGAAATTTCCTTCCGAGTATAAATAGCTATCCAACTGCTTTGAACACAGTTTTTCTCAGATTTGATTTCTGAGAGGCTCGTTTTATTCACTCGGACGAATGTTTGTTTTGCTTTTGTAATTTCTTAATTACTGTTCACGTTAGATACGTGGTGCTGAGTTACTGTTGAGAGTGCAGTGTACTGTTTACTACCTGATTGCTGGATGTTTAGCAATTGTTTCCTGCTCCTTTTGTAAATAAGTGTACATACTTGTAAATAAATTTATAGTTATTTCCTCAAGATTGGAATGCTCATTTAAGAAAGTTGAAGGTGCTACGGACTCGTTACAATTTTGGCGCCCGACGTGGGGCATCTTCAAGGACTTTCTTGGAATTATCTGTGAACTTGGACTTTTCTTCCTAAGGACTTTTTGACTTCTGAATTTTATGGTGATTACTCGAGCAATGGATGAACTGAAACAACTCCTTGATGCGATCAACGCTGTTAAAAGTCAATTAAAAAATGAGCTGGCTACTAATCAAGAACAATTAAAAATGATCTGGCTACTAATCAAGAGCAATTAAAAAATGATCTGGCTACTAATCAAGAACAATTAAAAAAGGATCTAGCTGAAGAAATTAAAAGCGATCTAACGTCAATGAAAAGTTTGGTGGAAAGTAAATTTACCAATATGGAAAATAAAGTGGAGGCTCTAGAAGAGAAAGTTGACAGCGTTGAAGATCGAATCACCGCAGTAGAAAATCATGTGGAAAAGAAAGTTAAAGACCATGAATCGAAATTATCAGCATCCTCCAACAACTCAAGTAACTGTGTAGCTGCAGCTGGAACTTCTCGTCCATCCATCAAACTGGCCACGTTTGATGGGAAGACCTCGTGGAATATTTACAAGAAGCAGTTCCTCATCGTTGCAGAAGCAAACTCCTGGGACTCTTCCACGAAAGCCTGTCACCTTGCAGCCTCGCTGAGAGGGGATGCAGCTGAAATACTACAGACCTTCCCAGAGGACAAGCACCATGACTTCGAAGCCTTATCATCGGCCTTGGAGCTTCGCTTTGGCGAATCCTGCCAAAAAGAATTCAGCCAACTTCAGCTCAAATCCCGACTCCAGAGGGATGGAGAAACTTTGCAAGTTTTTGCAGCAGACGTTGAGAGGCTTTCCCATCTCGCCTTCTCGGACTGTCCTTCGGGTGTTCGCGATAGCCTGGCCCTGAACTACTTCATAGATGGAGTGCGAAATCCAGAAATTTAGACGGCTCTCCGGATGGCGGACATTAAAGATCTAAAATCCGGTTTGGTCTACGCAATGAATTTCGAGGCTTCACAGCAAACATCCCGCAAGGATCGCCATTCAATCAGGGGCGTGGAAGTGAGCGCCCAGGATTCGAACTCAACTCGCTTCTCGGAAATTCAGCGACAAATCAAAGAGATCTCGGGGACCCTGAAGAAGATTACGGCTCGCAAAGACCAAAGTAGACAACCACTGAAGTGCTGGAAATGTGGCGGTGAGGGCCATGTACGAAGGAATTGCGAAGCTCGCCAAGAAAAGAAGACGTCTCCCAAAGTTTTCCCCGAGAAGTGGCGGCTGCAACGGACTCTTCATTTACGCTTATGTGAATGGGTTTCCCTGCGAAATGATTGTGGACACAGGAGCCAACGTTACCATCATTAAGACTGATGTGGCTCGTCAATTTGGACTCACGATCTTATGGACGCCTACTCTCCAAACTGTGACAGGTGACAAAATCGAGATTGAAGGAAAAGTGAACTTAGAAATAATGTTCGGGAGTGCCACTTACCATCACACGGCATTCGTCGCTGACATTACAGATCCTTTCTTTCTCGGACTGGACTTTTTGAGAAAATTTGATTTTTCTATCGACTTTAAAAATAATGAGCTGCACTCGATGAGGGAAGACATAGCAATTTTCAATGCAGAAAATAACTTAAAATCCGCTCATGAAATAATAGCCCTTACAGATTTATTGATTCCCTCTAGATCAGAAGTACTAATACCTGGCTCCCTCAAGGAAAACAACAGCTTTAAATTCGGCCTCATTGAATATCCTAACCAGAGTAATAGCCCAAAAGGAGTACTGGTGGCCTCTACGCTTGTGGACCTTTCAAGGAATGCAGTTCCTGTGAGAGTCGCCAATGTAAGTGAAAGACCGAGGAATATTAAGAAAGGAGAAGTGTTGGCAACTTGTACTCCCGTAAACTGCATCATCAGAAGAATTGATTCCTCCGAGACTCTGTCTTCCGAGTCCTTGACTTCGAAATTAATTGGGAGTGCACCATTATCGAAGGATCAAAGATACGCTGCGGAAAAATTGGTGGACAACTTCAAGCAGGTGTTTTCATCTACATCCGAGGATGTTGGTCGCACGAGTTTAACGCAGCATAGGATCGACACTGGAGATCATCCCCTTATCAAGCAGTATCCAAGACGACTACCGTTCGCCAAGAAGGAAGAGGTTGAGATCCTCTTGAAAGAGATGCAGGAGAATGATGTCATCGAACCCTCATCCAGTCCTTGGGCATCCCCTATTGTCTTGGTCCGAAAGAAAGACGGCTCCACCAGATTTTGTGCTGATTACCGACGCCTGAATGACATCACCAAGAAGGACAGTTACCCTCTTCCACGGATCGATGACACTCTGAACACCCTTTCCGGACACAAGTGGTTTTCGACCCTGGATTTATAGAGCGGCTACTGGCAGGTGGAGATACACCCCGACGACCGAGAGAAGACGGCGTTTACAACCGGACAAGGCTTGTGGCAATTTAAAGTGATGCCCTTCGGCCTCTGCAATGCACCAGCCACGTTCGAGCGTCTTATGGAATCAGTGATACAAGGACTCTCTTATGAATCCTGTCTTGTCTACTTGGACGACATCATCATCATAGGACGCAGTTTTGAGGAACATTTGGCTAATCTCAGGACGGTGCTGCAAAAGCTTAAGGGAGCCAACCTGAAGTTAAGCCTGTCCAAATGTAATTGGACGGGCTTAACTTTTCATTCTCAAAAGTGACACCTGCAGTTTTAACAGTCTGTGATCAGTAAAAGCTGCTGTAGCATTTTATTATTTTTTGTCATCATGACTTACTTATACAGTGTATTTCGTCTCGCTTATGGTCGTCGTTTAATTAGCTACCGGTTTCAAAAAAAAAAAAAAAAACTGGTTGCATATAAACTTTTGGGACATAATATCGTCGGCACCATGCTAAAATAACGAATGTGAAGAATCGCGTTTTTCACGTTCGATGGTTTCCTGTAGTACTAAAAAAGGGCTACCTACTGGGCAATTCCATGAAAGTGTGGAAAATCGTTGAAAAAATTAAATTAAACTAGTGTGATTAATTTGCATATTTTTCGATTTAAAAGGGTTGAAAGTGTCTTATGCAAAATAAGTTTCCGTCTAGAACCTAGTTTTTTAGTTTTGGCAGCACTTTGAAGTTGGCATTAGAATGTTTTATTCTTGGTGAAGCAAATGGTCAAACTTTCAACGTCGGTAAGTTTCACTTTTTTTCTTTAGATAACTGTTGCAATGAAATATTAATGATTATTACACTTTAAATTAATATTCTGAATTGCTGAAGTAAGTGTTGTTACCTAAATTAAGTGATTTATGTATATTTAAAAAAAGCACTATGCTATGTAGCGTAAGTTACCAAAAACATGTTAATGTTTTTTATGTGAATAAAGAAAGAGCAATACAATATTAGTAATGTTATATTTTCTATCTTATAAGTGTGTATCAAATAAATAATGATAGTTTTCTTTCAAATACTGTTAATTTTATTCTTTGTGCCACAGTCAAAATGCGTAACGTAAGTTACTGGCATATGCACGTAACGTAAGTTACCCAAATAAAATTTAAATGCTTGCGTTTAGAAATAAAGTACATTGTGGAATAAACTTATGTGGTTAGTAGGAGTAATTTATTCGAACCTTCTTTTATCGTTATGTATTTACTTTATTATATTAAATTAATCATATTTCTTAAAATGTCTTTGTTTGCTAATAAGCTTACAATACACTTCTATAATAAATTATATGTTTCTTTTTGGCTTTTGAGACATTAATTCTCTCTAAACAATATCACTGCATTCAAAATATTTAGGAGTAATGTACTATAAATTATTCAAAAATGACTTCTGTTATGTTTTAAAGTTATCAAATATGTTTTGGAAAACACAAACACAAAAATATTTTATCTCTTACAGGTGAAATATATTTTAGTCTGCATTAAATGCCACTGAACTCTGCAGAACATATGCGCTGTTAAAGGGGTATGAGAAAAGTCATGTGGATATTACAGATTTGTGAATAAAAGTCCCTCTTGATGGTATTGAAATATGTTAGAAAAGCAAAATTTATCAAAATTACTTTCTGAAGATCCGCACATTGACAATGACTATTTAAGAACTAGAAATTAACAAACTGTGGGGTTTCGTTTAGTTAAGTATTTTAAGGAACAAGAAGAAAAAACAGAGATAAAAGCCGGTGAATGATGGTGTGTGGTGAAGTACGAAAATACATTGTATCCTTGAATTGTGACGATTATTGAAGAAAACGAGTTTAAAATATAAGTAATGGCTGCTGTTGGAACCAATTAGAAATGGCCAGAAACGCAGATGAAATTTATTACAAGAAAGAAAACATAATACGAAAAATTGAATTACCTGAACTTGTTAAAAACAGCGGCTATGATGGATTTAAGTCTTATGTTATGTAATATGTTTGATTGGTCATTGAGTTTGGTATTAAATTTCTGTGAATTTAACTTATAATTGTTATTTTACAATATCTTGATCTAAACTGGACTGGAATTTTCATTCTTTATTTATTGTAATAAAAATATGCTAATAAGTGAACTTTGTAACGTAAGTTACTGTAACGTAAGTTACTCAGTTAAAAATTCCCATAAATTTCAATTTTTTAACTACATTTTTAAATTTGTGAAAATAATTTCTTAAAACTATCCAAAAAAAAGATAAATTATGATTCAAACTAAAAACAATTGTGAAAGAGCAGAGATTTGCCTTAGAACGAACTGTCACGTTATTGCATTCCCTTTTTGTGTAACATAAGTTACTGCCTTATTTTTGGCTGCTAAATTTTGAAAAATTTAAATGCAGCAAATATTTTTGTATTTTTATTATGCTTTTGACTGTCATTTTCATGGATAACTTTCGTACAAGGTTTGTATAACAATATTTGCTCTCACTGAGGTGCTAAATGCAAAAGGGTTGGTCAAAATGTAACGTAAGTCACCGTGGAATTGCCCTACTGGTAAAATGGTGAATCTGTTAAATGGTCGTAAGCCAATGTCATTTTTACGAATTCACAGCTTAGCCCGATTAATTTATGCTATATTTACGAATATGATATTCAACAGTTTACACAGTTAAACAAATAAAAAAAATCCCAAACGTTCTATTCTAAAATATCGAAAATGCCAGTTTCTTTAGTTTTCATTACCACTTAGACAATTGAATGCTCATATTGAACCATTGTAATGTATCAAATAGGACACAATCGATAGTATACGTTGTGATTTTGTCTGCGTATAATTATTCATGAAAACGAATGCTTCATATTTGCTACTTAGAAATAATGTTTTTCTGAAATTGAAGTCTAATTTCATTGTAAACTATCGAATTCCTCAACTGGAGTGCGTATTATTTCCCTAAAACAGCAAACATCAGTAGAACCATTTGTTCCTACAAGTCCTCTTTCTATCAATATCCTGTTTTTGGACCAACTATAGCTGGAGCAAATCTAACCTGTCAGCGTTGTGGAAGCTACGAGAGCCGTATCACACCAAATTCGTACCTTTTCTAATGTATCACAGCCGCGCTGATTTAATAGTAAAGTCTAGAACAAAGTTCAAATCCGTTATTTCATAATGAAAAATCTAGCTCACCTAAAAAAGATACAAATCTGAACCATCTAAATGGAAAAGAAACTCTCTTCACCTTAGTGGCCAATCTCTAAACAATTTGTGAAGAAGAGATGTAAGAAAATTATAACAATTTTCATTCTTTAAAGTCAATTCATAGTCAGAGAGAATTTTTTTAAGACACATCAAAATCGATAATGCAAAAAGATAGTTCCTGGAGAATTTCGGAAGCCTGAAACCAAAACTTACACATTAACTTACAAGAGTGTGAAATCAACTGTGTGCAAGGATTTTTTTTTCGCACTTTAGGAATTTACAAAGGGCTTGTAAGGGGTGCTTTTAAAAAATTAAATAATAACGGAGTTTTGGAAAAGGAAAAAAGGGGGAACAATAAACCATGCAACTATGCTCAGTTAAATTTCATGAAAAAACACAAAGTGTCATTCCCAGCTGTGGAACCTCATTACTGTAGGAAATCCAGTCAGTTCAGATACTTAGATGCAGATCTAAATATTATATCTATGTGTAACTTATATAAGGATAAGTGTCGAGCTAAAAATAATATGAAACCTTCCCTACTAAAAATGACCCATAGGAATCAATAGAAAAATCTATTGATATCAGTTCAGTTCTATTGATATGAACTGATTTCTACGGATGTCTCTATTGATATCAATAGAGCTATTGATATCTGTAGCCTATTGATCATATCCTCAATGGATATCAATAGATTTCTACGGATGTCTCTATTGATATCAATAGAGCTATTGATATCTGTAGCCTATTGATCATATCCTCAATGGATATCAATAGATTTCTACGGATGTCTCTATTGATATCAATAGAGCTATTGATATCTGTAGCCTATTGATAATATCCTCAATGGATATCAATAGATTTCTACGGATGTCTCTATTGATATCAATAGAAGCTATTGATGTCTGTAGCCTATTGATCATATCCTCAATGGATATCAATAAAGGCCTATAGACATCAATAGAAATTTGGTCAGTAGGAAAGCATCCCAATGGATATCACTTAAAGCTTTACAGACATCAATAGAAATCCGATCAATAGGATACTGGTACCAAAGGATATTCATAAATCTTTAATTGACATAAATAGAAATCCGATAGGTAGTATACTAATTCCAATTGATATCTGTAGAAAGGAAATCATTGAGTTTAAACTTAAGTAAGTCTCGGTATAATTAGTGAGCTATAGGAAGGTTATTAATAATAATTTTAAAAAAACAAAAGAGTTTAAACTATATAAATAAAGATAAAAAAATTTTTAAATAATTGATTTTGACTGAAATTAACTGATAAAATTTCTGACTTTTTAAAATATATGATATTACAGATTCATGGATTATGCCAGTCATTTTTTCTTCCTTTTAAGTTTGAAAAAAATCAATAATTTTATTTCAAATCATCACAGACCGCTATGGTTCAACCATTTATTTCAAAGTAGTCCGAGGGCAGGAGTCTCAAAATGAGTTTTAAACTAAGTTTTGTTCCGACAATTGAGGGGCAATTTTATTCTGCTGAAATACAACACAATCTTAGCTAAAGAACGTAAAATTCATGAAGTTCTCCAAAATATAATTCTCCATTTCATTTCACCCTCCAGGGCCCCCCGTACCTACCAGCTTAGTGGTTTAACCGGGATAGGGCCCTGAAGAGCGCTCTGTTCTTAATTTTGAACCAGAACCTAGGGTCGAGCAAACCATAGGCCCTAGCACCCCCAGAGGTACCGTTTCACTTGGAGGACTTTGTGACCACGACATTTTTAACGCCTCCCAGTCATCATTAATCAAGACGGTGGATCTTTGATCGGCTGGGATCGAACCCGGGTCCTTTCAGACACGAGTCCGATGCCTTACCGATCGGGCCACCACGGCCCTAATTCTCCATTAAAAGACAGTTATCGAAATTATTTGGAACTACAGTCGACGCTTGTTATAACGACCTTGAGTTATAAAGACCATCCTAATATAACGACCGGTGAGAAAACCCCCAACTGTATCCCAATATACTCTATGTTCTACCTCTTATAGCGACCATTCGTTATAAAGACCGTTTTCTGTAGGACGGAGACGGTTGTTATATCGAGCGTCGACTGTATTTTGTTTGCACGATTTCATCTGGAGTGCATGAAAATCAGAAAACGATTGTAACGTGACGTCATATAGAAACAGATTGGCCTTTCTTGCTAATATTCTGGACGATTTTGGAGAAGGGAGATTTTGTAACGTCATTTAATGATGTAGTCAACAATTTATATTTTTACATTCAGACACTAACTTTAATGTGCAAGTTGGAGAAAACTGATTGATGTGAGGTAATAAAAATATAAAGAAACAAACAGTAAAACTCACAATTCAATTCATTTTTTTGTTTTAATATCAGAACATTTTCCTTTTTCTTTTTTTAATATTGCATTGCTAAACACAAGTTTCAAAAAGTTGTCTGCTCAAGATCAAATAAATATTAATGAAAAGTATATATTGATGTTAGTCTCAGTTGGGTTTTTTCAAAAAATTGCTTTTCTAAAATTCAACTAGATAATGGATAGTATAAATCATGAACATGAATAACACCAAGTAGTATTCTAAAAATTTTTATTAAAAAAAGTAAGGAACCCACAGAGAAATATTTTCGCACTTTAACACTGATGGCAATGATATGAAAAAAAAATAATTTCCATTAGGTGTTATAAAACTAGACAAAATATACAAAGGTTGTCAAAAGGTTCACGGCAGCAAAAAATGATGATTGCACCCTTTTTATGATACAAATGCTTTCGGATGTAAACAGTGAATTTCGCAGTTAAGCGGTTGCAAGTTTTTTTTTTTTGCTCTTTAAAAGCTTTAAATAATTTTAAAACATATTTTTGCTGTGAAAAGTATTTTTAAAGTTTGAAATGGGTGATCTGATAACAATAACTAAACATATATAAGCGCTACTTTGACGCCATCGACTTAAACCACGGATGCAAACAGGAATTACTTATCCCGCGATTGGCAACGAGTCATCACTACGCACATTGTTTTGATTGTTATTAAGACCAATCTTTCTGCGCCAAACTCGACGTGAAAAGCGCCTACGATAGCGTCTGAATAGACGGTCTGGCCACCAAACTCTTAAAATATGGAGTTAGCAATTGCATTCACAAACTCTTTCACAACAGAACCATCAAGGTCAGATGGAGAGGAACAATGTCCATTACCCAGTCCCTCGCGGCCGGCGTGGCTCAGGGATGCCGCAATGGACTCCTCTACCAATCCTCTACCATGAAGCCCAAGAAAATAAAATAGCTGACAGAAGGCACCTTATGATTTACAAGTTCACTCTACTCCACATCGCCCTTGACCAGCTGTCGCCCATCTCCAACAAAACCAACGAACTCACTAAAGACCCCAGACTCAAGAAGGACAATCACCATATTTTCCCGAAGATTCATAGTTTTCTCTCAGAAAATCATATTCCTACTACCACTATTATTAAGAAAAATTTTATCGAAGACCCCGGCAACATCAAAAATTTTAAAATCATCTTAGATGGTCTCCATTTCCAGAAAAAGAACATCAACCAACCCACAGCTACGGCCCTCTTCTTGGAATTCCAACAGGAACACCTAAACAACAAAACCATCCTCAGCTCAGACGCCTCAAAAAATAGCCTGTTTACTAGTATCGCTGCAATAAACATATCAAAAAACATCAATAAAGCAGCTCTTATCAGCAACCTAGCCTCCACCTTTACTGCTGAAGCTCTTGCGCTCTCCTTGGCCGTAATTGAATTCGTCACCCTTCAGGCTCTCGATTCCTTTACCATCAAATCCTACTCAGCGGTGTTCTTCGCTCTCGAAGCCTTGCGAACTATCAACTCCATCACTCTCATCTGGGTCCCTGGCCACTTAGGGATCACCGTCAACGAACAAGCTGATCAGTTGGCCAAGAAGGGCCCTTTCACTGACTGTTCCATCTATAACCTCGCTGCTGAAGATATCATCACCTTCCTCAATAATGAAAGCCATAAAAAGATTGCAACTTCTTGGATCAACAGTGTTCTCCTGTCTCGCCTTCGCACTGGTACTCTACAAGTCAACAAAATCCTGCATCGTTTCAACTGCGCTGATTCCTCGTTATGCCCCTTCTGCAATAACATCGAAACAATTGAGCATTTCATACTCTTCTGTCACTTCCTCTCCCGCTTCCGGTTTCCCCTCTTTCGGAGTCTTTGCCTTCCATCGTTCTGTAGTGACCCTTCGCTTGTTATCGACCGCATCTGTGCCAACCGTTCCCCACTTCGTGCTTTCTCCGATTTCATTTCTCGCTCCGGGCGCTTTTTCCTTTTTCTTTTTTTAATATTGCATTGCAAAACACAAGTTTCAAAAAGTTGTCTGCTCAAGATCAAATAAATATTAATGAAAAGTATATATTGATGTCAGTCTCAGTTGGGTTTTTTCAAAAAATTGCTTTTCTAAAATTCAAATAGATAATGGATAGTATAAATCATGAACATGAATAACACCAAGTAGTATTCTAAAAATTTCTATTAAAAAAAGTAAGGAACCCACAGAGAAATATTTTCGCACTTGAACACTGACCCATTAAAAATTGACTCATATACACATCATTGACTCATTTTAGTTTGACATTATGTTATTTACAAACTCAGATTGGACATTTTCTGAGCCTTTTTAAGTTATTCGAACAATAATGCAGACAGAGTACAGGCCGATCCCTTTCAAAAAATACTTCGTACAAGGTGAACAAGCTATAAAACATTATATACATATATACAAATATGGCAAAGTGGTTCCTATTTTATTCACAATGGGTAGATTTTATGTTTACATACTCGAGGAATAAAATTATGCAGTACTCAACCTATAAGTACTTAGAGCCTAGCACAGATCCAGTTCATCGGTAGCTATGATCCTCAATTAAGCAGATAAATATTTCATTAAGGTACATTATTTTCTTTTAGTTGGCATGAGGTAGTGAGATTAAACTAATTACATTCCAAACATTAAGCACATTTGAATAACTTTTTTGTGTACATGATTCTGTCACTGTTGATTTGAATGAAAAAAAAAAATCAAGAACTGGATTCTGTAATAATCCTAACATTTTAACACTCCAAAGCTTATTGCAATCACAAAGTGAAAATTCCTCAATATCTGATGTGCATGATTGTGCTAGAACACACCCACCTCATTCAGGTAATTTGATTAATTGCTTTTGTTCCCTAGGGTTTCTTCTAAAGTATTGACGGATAATGTGTCATCGACATAGGAAGTATTAAATAGTATTTTTGATGATGTGTTGCAAAAAAATTGGCCTCTTCTTGTGTAAATAGTACATTGTGTGTATTGTAAAATATGGAGCATTTGAAGTTCAATAAGTAAGTTTGTCTTTAATCTAAGAATCTTCATTTTGGGGGCTTTTCCATACATCTCCAAGCATAGTGAGTCTCGATGCATATTCATTAAAATTTGAAATCTTAATGTAGTGTTATGCCCTGATATGTAAAAAATTTTTATGCTGTGTTGGCTAATTAATACTATTATTATTATTATATATCAGTTTTGGTTTGCTGGATATTTTGCACACCACTTGTGCAATGACATACCACCTTGTTCAAGTAATTCTCCCTAGTAAAAATGAACTGTAGAGATCAATAAAAATTAATTATATGGGGAAATGGATTACGGATATCAGTACTGTTAAATCAGAGAGACCTATTGATATCAGTAGAGATCAAAACAAGATCCATAGCATCTGGATCTGTAGGATCTATGGATATCAATAAAGATCAGTAGAATCTTCTAGTGATATCAATAGAACAAAACCGTAGAATCTATGGATATCAATAGAGATCCGTAGATCTTGTTCAATTGATATCAGTAGATTTCTACTGATATCAATAGAGATCCATATCATCTTGTTCAATTGATATCAGTAGATTTCTATTGATTTAGCTCTATTGATATCCGTTGGCCATTTCCCCGTAGAATTTTTTTTATTGATTTCTACGGATCATTTTTAGTAGGGCTGCCCTCCTCATTTTTTAAAAAAATTCAATTTCATAAATGCTATGCTCAAGTGCATTTGATGGGTGACAATAGTAATGAGAGCTAGACAAGAGCTCTAAAAAGTATACACAACAATAAATAAATACATTTAAAGAAACAAAAAACGTTAAAACACGTTTAAAAAGAGAATTAATATTAAATCAAGGATTTTTTTGGTCGTGGGGGAGGGGTCCGAGGTGATCTGGACTTTGGGAACTACAGTACGAGTAGTGTAGATGATACGCGTTGAGTAATGTACAGGGTTCGTACTTCCTTAAAAAACCCTTAAGAAACTCTTAATTTTATCAGAAAAAATTAAAGTCCCTAAAAAACCCTTAAAAAGTCCTTAATTTTCGAACATTTTTTTTAATTTTTAAAAGACTGTTTCAGGTTTTTTTTTCTTTGTTTTTCCCCCACATGTTAAAAGCTGCCTCTTTAAAATTCATCATTACATGCTTTAATACGCGAGAGAGAGCCTTAACTTCTTCATATATGGGAACTGAACGCGTTCTTCGCGGAAAACTGGTTTGCGTGGTTGAGACAGCAATCCTTTTGCATCGTGCAAATATCTTAATATTTGCGAAAATTTTAGGTTACATTAATATATGCTACCTTAGGTTGTCACATTTCATTATTTCAATAATTTATAAAAAAAATTCTCTCCATTTTGCATGCTTACATTTCACCCGCAATTCTGGTAAGATCGCTTCTTTTGTTCGGCATTTTCAATCCTTTAACATCTCAGTGTTTTAATATTTTTGATGGTTGAAGTTATTTTAACATATTACTATCTTAAATTAATTTACTGCACTTGTTTAATTTTTATTATTAATAAAGAAATTTATTAAAAAAAACTGATCTATATTCAAAAAATTGTTTCATGTGTTAAGATTTTAGTCCTTTTGTATCTTGAAAGTATTTTAAATTTTTGACAGTAGGAAATTATTTTAACTTAGCTACCAAAGACTGCTTTATTTTATTTCATTTATTTTTTATTATTCATGTGTCTTTCTCGAGCCCGTCATTTAGGGGGGTCAATTACCCCCCCCCCCCGGCTGTGAGAAATCAATGTATTTACATATAAGTGGGCGTGGTTTTGTATGTTTTCTGATAAAATTGGACCCATTACCCCCCCCCCTTTCCGGAAAAACTTGAAATGACGTCCCTGGTCTTTCTTCTTTCTTAACAATATGCTAATATTCAACACTTACTTCACAGCAAATTGTATAACTAAAATGAAAGAAAACTACTGAAAGTGACAGTGATATAATTGCAATAACTTATTGATAACTTAAAAATTGCAGTTTTTTGAGATTTTTAGGAAAATATTTTAAAAAAATGTTAGCTCCTAACATCTAAAAATGCATTATATGTGACAAACAATAGTTGTTTCTGATAAGTACGGCGAGCACAGTATTTAACCGTTTTGATAAAATTTAATTTAAAACGTAGAAAAAAACAGGAAATTGCGAAATCTTCTAGGCATTTATGGAAAAGGAAGGAGTCATACGACAGACCTCAAAATTTTTATGTCCCCAAAGGAACCTTTTCCACCCTACCCGTTATCGAAAATAGAAAAAAAAATAATAATTTGCTCTCGAAAAAACTGCATTGTTTCCAAACTTCCAGCCAATTGCGGCAGATCAAGAAATGGACCAAAAAATTTCAAATTTTTTATGTGCACTTTGCTTCCTCAATGGCCCTTTTTCCGCAATACCCGTTAACGAAATTAAAAAAAAAAAAAAAAAAAAAAAGTCATTTTCGGCCCACCCTAGTATGTAATTGTATCAAACTGTTCGTGAGAGAACCTAACCTGAAAGCATTGTAAGGGGAAGTCATTTGTAGAGGTTATCATCAGTAAGTATAATGCCAGGTTAAGTCATTTATAGCTCTTAATCATTCATTGCCACTTGAATCAGAGTCCATTGCGAATCTCTCTGCATTTTAAGAACATAATGTACTTGTAAGTAGAGTACTTTGAAATTGTGTTCCTAAAGGCTATATCTATGAGTCCTTAAAAAAAATTGGGAGGCCTTAAAAAGTCTTTAATTTTCATTTTCAAAAATGAGTATGAACCCTGATGTAAAATTCTCGGGAATTTATATTTAGGGTCATTCCATGAAAATGTCAACCTCAGCCGAAGAAAAAAAAATACCGAAGTGAAAAAAGTATCAAAAAATAAATGAATAAATACATAAATAAAAATCATACAACCTAAGAAGTTAAAAAAAATTGAAAAAGTATTGTAATTATCACTGAGATTAGCCATAATAAATAGTTTGTAGTGTGTCTATACTGCTTATTATTCGATGGTTACGTTAGTCACGTTACGTTAGTCACACTCCATCTTGAGTAAAAGTGACACTTAAGACTAAAAAAAATTAAGATTTAATATATATGTTTTATGTTTTTAAAAGCCAACTTTACACATTTTTAAATTATATCATTCAATTTTTAACACGTGCTTAACTTTGAGAAAGTTTTGCCTCACAACATGAGTATTCATTTTCATGGTTGCAAAAATGTTACGTTAGTCACGCTGCTATTTTGGTTGAAAAAATATCTACTGTCAGTAATTTTGTTTTAGATTCTTAGCAGAAATGATACATAGATACCATGTACATTGTAAATCCACCAGCATAACTAAAAAATATCTTTTATCCTTTAAGTTACAAGTAAACACAGTCACAAAATCAGCTCTGAATGTTACGTTAGTCACTATGGAAT
Organism: Uloborus plumipes; assembly: GCA_038373865.1. Taxonomy (NCBI): domain Eukaryota; kingdom Metazoa; phylum Arthropoda; class Arachnida; order Araneae; family Uloboridae; genus Uloborus; species Uloborus plumipes. The sequence continues at coordinate 29,322 of JAXGGA010013700.1, forward strand.
GACCCTTTAAGGAAATATTCCCAAAATTCATATATTTCCAGGAATTTATGGGAAGTTATAATTTATGACATAAAAAGTTAAAAAATACTTATATTACGAACAAATAATTGTTAAACAATAGTCCAATATCATCATGATTTGACTAAAAAAAATTCAAAAACTTCTTTAGTTCCAAAGTTAGAAATGTTGTATTGCACAAATTAAGCTGAAAATTTATGTTTGTAAAACCATTCCACAAGGATAACAAACTAGCTGACTATCAGTGATACTGAAACACAAACCAAAACTGAAAAAAAGAATGTAAGTGGATGTGAAAATTATGCAAAGTAGAAGTTATTTGCAGAAGTAAATTATAGAAGTAAATTACAGGAGAGACATTTCCCTCTCTCAGTCATGAAAATTCCCTCTGCCGTAGTATTAGAGGTTAGTGAAAATCTCAAAGAAAGAGACTCATCAATTTGTATTAATATAGGAATGAGTGAAAAGTTCCATGAAAAGTGCAGATTTGTTTATGAAAGGAAATTTAACCGTAGATTTTATTATGATATAGGTATAGAAAATACAATTATACCTCCTTATATGATTTCTAAATTTTAAAAAAGGTAAATTTTGTTATAATACACTGTTAAAAAAATGTCCTGAAAATAACAAAAAAATATACGGCAGTTGAGTTGCCGGAGTGTTTCCGTTTCGTTAATTATATTTCCGTGATTTTACAGAAGCTCGGTTCGTCATTTTTCCGTTCTGCATTTTTTCGTTTCGTAATTCTCCGTTCTTCATTTTTTCGGTTCTTATTATCCCCGCTTATACGTTATAGGCTTATACCTATAGGCTTTGACTTATATATATACATGCAAGATGGAAAATTATTTAAATTTTGCAAATTAACAAGCTCTTTTATAGCAGCTTAATATCAATAGCAAATTATCTATGGAAGTTCAATAAATTAGTCCTTTAAGTGTCGCAAAATGCGTAGATTGTGTAGAACAACAAATGCACAAATTGAAATTTTAAGAAACATTTGAAAATTTGCGAATACCCCGCTTATACGTTATAGGCTTATACCTATAGGCTTTGACTTATATATATACATGCAAGATGGAAAATTATTTAAATTTTGCAAATTAACAAGCTCTTTTATAGCAGCTTAATATCAATAGCAAATTATCTATGGAAGTTCAATAAATTAGTCCTTTAAGTGTCGCAAAATGCGTAGATTGTGTAGAACAACAAATGCACAAATTGAAATTTTAAGAAACATTTGAAAATTTGCGAAACAATATAAACATATAAAAAGAACAAACATGGGTAATGAGCTGCCTTATCTTTTTCGTTTGTTCTTTTTATATGTTTATATTGTTTCGTAAATTTTTAAATGTTTCTCTAAAGTTTCTTAAAATTTCAATTTCTTCATTTGTTGTTTTTTCCAATCTACACATTTTGCGCCACTTAAAGGACTAATTTATTTAACTTTCATATATAATTTGCTATTAATATTAAGCTGCTATAAAAGCGCTTGTTTATTTTGCAAAATTTCAATAATTTTCCATCTTGCATATATAAGTATAAGCGTATAGGTATAAGCCTATAACGTAAAAATGTGGGTGATTAAAATATGGGAAAATGAGAAACAGAAAAATAGAGCAATTAAAAAAGGAGCGTAAACTAGTTCACCAGAAAATTATATATACATAAGACAAAATGATGATTAAAAATGTAAACTTAAAACTCTTACGAATTTTGTTTGTTAGAAAAAGTTTGAAAATGTCCGCTCATACTTCAAACTCTTAAACATCTTGCCTTTAAAAAAATACTAAAGCAATACAAGAATTGGCTTTTTTTTTTCATTAAAAATTTTAGTTCATTAAAATATCATATTTTTTTTGAAAAGATTACATCAATCTCGCATAAAATACTCAAATATTTTGAAGATGCAATGATCAATGCATAGTATTTCCGAGCGCATAACTTCAAAAAATTAAAAAGTATTAACAAGGTGCATTCTTTTGAAAATATTTTCTCTTATGTTTGAATAAAAATTAAGTTCTTCCGAAAGTTCTTTTTTTTTCTTTCTGAATTTGAAACATTCGTGGTTCCTTAAAAAAAAATCCTTTATTTTTACTGATTTCCTCTATTTTCATATATATTTACGTTATGGTGTTCATAGTGATCAACACTTTCAGAAATGCACTCTCAAAATTAACGATATTTTCTTTGTTTTTCCAAGAATATACCCCGAGCGAACATTTCGTCATTTTTTGGGGATGAATTTCGTCAAATGTAGCGAAATATTTGACAACATTAATTTCGTCACATTAACGAAGTAAAGTCATAAAGTAAAAAAGCTAAGTTTTGAGACTAAGCTTTTAAATCTTGATATAAAATTACAAAAATCATTTCAATAAATTTTACTAACCTTCAGCACCAGTAAGTTTATACATGCAACTCCTAAAATGCACAATTGGTTTACATCATGAAATAACTAACTGTTAAGTCTGGACTCAGATTAAAATAAAAATAGCAGTAACAAAAATAAAAATTCTTACCTCCTATTTAAGTAAAAAGGAGTTGCTCAAAAAAGGCAACAATAGAGCGAGTAGATTTTAAAATATACTAACACGCCCTTTTGTTGCCCATTTTGATTCTATCCATTGCGATAAACGAAGTCTTCTTAAAAATGTTGAGCAAGAAACAAAATGGTACACATAATAACGTCCTGAGGAATACGATTAAATAACATTAGCATGTAATGTTTTTTGTAAAGTAACTATCCAAACGACGAGACACAGATGTCCTCTTTTCCATGCTAATGCGAATAATACAAGTCGCTTTCATAGAAGCTCAAACATGCAGATTAATTCTCGATGACTTTGCGTTTCTTTTGCTGTGCACTTTGATTCAGTTATGAATCATTTATGCTGCCAAAAACTAAGTCGTATCTGCGCACGCGCCAAGTCTATTCAGACTGTCTCTAACTTCCTCGTTCGATATATTTCAACCACAAAACCGGGTAAATTCCGTTTTTTGTTTCTCCAACTTGGTAATTCACGGAATAGTTCCGTTTTTTAAAGGAAAAGTTATGTTTTGAAACGAAAACGGAAATTTACTGTTAAAATCAGTAAAAAATCTTCCTGAAAATTCAGGTTTTTTTTAACAGTGTAGATATAATTTAAAGTACTCAAACTTTAAATAAGCGTTAAAATGTAAAAAAAAAGCACTGCATTTTGATAAATTCCCAATTGTTGGGAAGGAAAGATGGTCATGGAAACATTCCCAGGAATATTCCCATTTTTTAAATTCCTTCCCACTAGGAATATTTCCGACTCACATAGTTCAGTCAATGAGTGCTCAAAATAGGGGTGTAGAATGCATGGAATATGCGAGAGTATTTAACTTCAGAATATTGTTAGGGGTAGTTAGTAACTAAACATACTGAAAGTCCCCGACCCCGGGGGGGGGGGCGAGCTAAAGGTGGGAGTGAGGGGGGGAGCAAATTTTGAGTTTCTCGAATAAATCGCGGAAATGGGGGAAAATGGGTTCAAAAGTAAAATGCAAGCTAAATATACTTCCTATAACAGTGTTTCTACACATATTTGTCGAATTTAAAAATAGTTTCCGGGAATACGTTGTGAAAAATCGATAATTTTCGGAAAAACTCGCTATTTTTGTCAAACTTTTACGCTTAGTGCCTTCCAAGCTCATTTTTCCTTATAAATGTAACCGACAAAGTTGTAGAACTTTAAATTTCCTTTAATTTGATATGCTACTTTGCTATATTATATTGACTCAATCAAAAGTTATAGAGTTTCAAACACGTACCTTCGTGCCAAAAATGGAGCACTTGCCATTCACAAAAATCAAACTGACGCGGAAGGATCGCGCGTTTCCTCTTTCATCAATGAATTTGACAATTCTGCCCCCGCTGAGAAATCGGACAACGATTTGAAGAATTATATACAGTATGTGAATTAGCTTTCTATCCTTGGTATTATTCAATGAAAGTGAACTGCGGAAGTGCAGAAAGTCAGCATTTCCCCAGTAAGAAATTTATTAGGAGTAATTAGTAGGTAAACATACTGAAAGTCCCCGACCGTGGGGGGGGGGGGGTAAGCTAAATGTGGGAGGGTGGTGATAGCACATTTTTGGGTTTTTCGATTATATGCAGCAAATGGAAGAAAAAATGTGCTCCCAATTAAAGTGAAAGTTTACTAAATTTGCTGTAAAATTGTTTTCATACTATTACAAATCTTGTAAATAGTTGTTGTTTTTCCTGCCTTGTACCATTTCACTAGTTTTTGGTTTTGTCTGACGACATGTTGCAAAAGTATCTGAAGATATCACTTTTACCATTTGTATACCGGCCCTGTAATATTTTGTAGTTTTTGCACTTCCCCTAACTTCAATAAGAATGAAGACGTTTTCGCGCTGAGTTGTAATATTGTGGGTTTTTCTTTTTATCACTAGAATTTTCTTGAATGGATTATTTAAGTTTGTGAATGAATAGAACACTCCAGATTTTGCTAGAATGTTGTAGAAATTTCCTTCCGAGTATAAATAGCTATCCAACTGCTTTGAACACAGTTTTTCTCAGATTTGATTTCTGAGAGGCTCGTTTTATTCACTCGGACGAATGTTTGTTTTGCTTTTGTAATTTCTTAATTACTGTTCACGTTAGATACGTGGTGCTGAGTTACTGTTGAGAGTGCAGTGTACTGTTTACTACCTGATTGCTGGATGTTTAGCAATTGTTTCCTGCTCCTATTGTAAATAAGTGTACTGTACATACTTGTAAATAAATTTATAGTTACTTCCTCAAGATTGGAATGGTCATTTAAGAAAGTTGAAGGTGCTACGGACTCGTTACAATTTTGGCGCCCGACGTGGGGCATCTTCAAGGACTTTCTTGGAATTATCTGTGAACTTGGACTTTTCTTCCTAAGGACTTTTTGACTTCTGAATTTTATGGTGATTACTCGAGCAATGGATGAACTGAAACAACTCCTTGATGCGATCAACGCTGTTAAAAGTCAATTAAAAAATGAGCTGGCTACTAATCAAGAACAATTAAAAAT
>JAXGGA010013701.1:0-34392 GCA_038373865.1 Uloborus plumipes
ACTAAATTGTAATAAGGATCAGAATTTCGTGACTCACCTAAAAAAGAGAAAGAAAATACATACATTAGTTGGATCATCAAATTAATATAGAATGTTAGAAAAAAAAACATTATCATATCATTTTATTATATTCAAAAGTAACTATCATACAAACAATTAAAGTGGGATAAAATTTTATTTCTTATATTAGAATTTCATCAGAATTGATAATGTAGTAGAAAAAACCAGATGCTTTCATAAATCGATTTACAGTTTCTAAAAGTCAATTAATACTTTGTTTAAGTGTCATTGATTTCGAAGTAATGAAACTCCTTATGGTTCTCATTGCATCGTAAGGAAATACGATATAAAAACTCTTTTGAAATAATTGAAAAAATGAATTATAATGTGTTTGTTGATAATCATTAAAAAATAAAGCTTTTGTGAAAATTAACTCAATTCGTTTTGAAGAATAAATGTGAGCTAACTTATTTGTTTTTTCAGTTTTTAAAGAAGAGTTGGAAAGCAAGCGGTTTTAAACACCAAATCTTTAAGTTTTTCCAATATTATAATTGATGTACAATTGTTCAAGGACCAAATCAATTTTTATGCATCGATCATTTCAAACAGTAATATTTTAAGGTAGCGGTGCCCAACCTACGGCCCGAGGGCCATGTGGGGCCTGCGAAGGTGATTCATAAGGCTCGTTCAGTGTTACAAATCGAAAAAAATGTTCGGAAGCCTTTCAAAACAACCGAACATCTGTATATAGTTCTTAGATCGGTTATTGCAAATGTTGAGCCAAATAGAAATTGTAAAAGAGACGGAACCAACAGTATTCATTTAATAAGCATATTGTTGTAATAAAAATAACAATTCTAGGTCCGTAATTTACTTTCCGTGTTTTCCCATGATACCTAAAGAAAGTTCAAATATACTTAAATTCTGTGTGTTCTGGCCTGCGAAAGGGGATTAGGCACCACTGACGTAATTCAATTATTATATATATTGTGGGTAAAACATTTTAATGAAGCGGAGTAGGTGCTCTAGATTCTAGAAATACAAAAACGTATTTAAAACGGGAGATTCGGTGGTCATGCAGGAGGCTCATGGTATAGATTGCACTATTGAAATTTTTAAGATGGTTTAAGGTGCATTTGAGGAGGTGTGCATACTTGTGGGGAATATTGCAAAAATTAATTACAAAGCCAATTCGTAATTTTAAAGACTTAAATTGAAATAGAAACCAAATCCTCAAATAAAAAATAAATAAATTAATAAAACTAACTAAGCAAATTTAAGAGAGAACGTTTTTCCTTCTTGATAAACAATTTGTACAAATGCTCAAAGAGGGTTTTGGAGACGTAACCTGTTGTATTTGTATGCATGTGGTTTTTTTTTCTTTACTTCTCTCTCTCTCTCTTCTCCCTCTCCCTCTTGAAACAAAAATTATATGTACCCTGTAAAAGTCCAAAATTTGTAAATGTCGACATTATCCGGTGAATATCAACATCACACACAAAAGACATCGACCGAAAAAAAAATCTTTCAGGTAAATCACTGGTGAAAGTCGACACTCTCCAATTTCGGTCTTTCACGACAGCATATAAACGTAACTACAAAGATTCTTTGCGTGACACAAAGCTTCTTTTCCTCCTGGAAAGGCCAGAAAAATTGTTACAACTTTCTTCAATGAAATTCCTTCAGCCCAAGCAGCCGACTTTCATGGAACGCTGATTTCGGGGCCAATCCGTGACGTCACAATTCTATGGCGACCATAAATTCAATACGTGAATCGCTCTACTTGGTAGATGAATAGGAACTGCCCACGAGACGCACACACACACACCTTCAAATCTTTCAAACAGGAAGCCGATAATATCGCTCTTGATTTGTCGGATAATTCACGCTCGATTTTCTTTCTTATCTTTGAATTAAGTTTTGTCAGACGACAGTTTGTGGAGATGCTTCCTGCTCTGAACTCTCACTGCTGACAGGGAAAGTATGTTCCAAAAGAAGTTCAGTAGATCAAGGAAGTAATTCCGTTTGGAAGATTTTTGCAAAAGAATGTCACAGGTTAATTAAGATTTTTTTTTTTCATCCACTCTCGCCTTTTCTTGCATTTTCTTCATTTCATTTAGATAACGTCCAGGGGCGCTACGAACTAAAATTTTCGGGAGGGGGGAAATTATCAATTTGACGAATGAAGTTCCTATTTTAGAGAATGATAAAATACAAGCATGCACACATGTCGTACATGCATAACATTTAGTGAGAAAAAACAGGCATCTTTTAAAGAAACATTCTAAACACTAAAAAGAACAAATAATCGCAATGTTGCAATATCGTCTTCAAATTGCCAAATCGTCAACAAAACGTGCCGAATACGGAAGTTTTTGGGAGGTCACAGTGACATCCTGTGACCTCCTGTTATTCGGAAAAAAATCTATCACAGTGACATCCTGTTATTCGATGAAAGTGCTACGATTAAAGAAAAGAGTCGGAGTCAAAATCGGATCCATTTTAGTTTTTTAAGGGTATCATTGTCGGAACAGTGGTCATAAATGCAACACTCGGCACGAATAAATGGTCTGGGACGAAGTTTTTGAAATATAGTGAACTCTCACTTATGCGCCGGCCCAAGGGACCAACAGAAAAAGGCGCATAAGTGAGAGAGACGTATAAGTGAAGAAGCCTATTTAAAGAACTAAAACGCAACATTGGTTCTAATGAGAGAATGAATAAGAATGTTTCTACAGAAAAGGAACATGTGACTACGGTTTGGCATTTTCTGTAACGTAACCACAATGATAAAGAGAAACAAAAATTGTAGCATACCTAATTACAAACTGTTCCCTTTAAAAGGATTCATAATAAATAGTTCTCCGAACTCTAGTTCATGCGGAAAAAGTGTCTTCCGTGAGTAGTTAAGGCGAAACATTAAAAGGAAAGTGAAGAAATATGCTTATTTTTTTTTAAAAATAAATGAAATATTTTACATTTTTCGAAAAATTCGGCCCATAAGTGAAATATTTATCTTTAGAGCGACTCATAAACGAATGATATTATTATTATTTTGCTATGGAATGTACTGGGACCACTGAAAATCGTCGTACAAGTGAAAAAGGCGCATAAATGAAGCGTGTATAAGTGAGAGTTCACTGTGTGTCTCTAAATATAGTTTCAATATATCTTTGTTTGTCTAACAGTTCAACGGTTTAATTTATTTTTCCAGAATTTGGTCAAAACATGTCATTTTTTTTATTGCAATTTTTTTGTTCATTTTCCATTTACCCGTGCTTTTGAACCAATCAGAAAATAAACCACAGTAGTCTGCAAAATCATCATCTGCTGGACAACTATCGCCGTTTTTAAAAATACTTTTTTTGCTGAAAATAGAAAAAATATTGGTGAAATCAGGCCCGAAAGTCATGCTCGTAAATCGCACAGACAAAACAGGGAAGAGGTGAAAGAAGGAGTCCCCCCCCTCCCTATTCCTCTGGATCCGCGCCTAGTCCCAGTATTTCATATACAAGAGAGAAAAAATTATGAGCTTTTACAACTAACCAGCAACCTCATAACGGTATCGCAGCTTTTTTTCTTTAAATACATCCAATATCTATACATACAGGGCTCTCAGGAGAGCCTCGATGGGAGGTCACAGGAGATCACTGTGACCTCCCAATAATTTCCGCATTCAACACATTTTACTGACGATTCGGCAATTTGAAGACAATATTGCAACATTAATATTATTAGTTCTTTTTAGTTTTTAGAATTGTTTTTTAAAAGATGCCTAATGTTTTTTTCCCACTAAATGTTAGACATGTACGACATGTGTGCAATGCGCATGCTTATATTTTATCATTCGGTAAAATTGGAACGTAATTTGACAAATTAATAGTTTTCCCCCTCTCAAAAATTTTAGTTTGGATCGCCTCTGAGGGCTCCATGCATTCAAGGATCTTTCTTCTTTCTTTCTTTTTTTCCCTTTATTTTTCAATTGCCTTTGTAAATAAGAAAGTTGGATGCCTACTTTTGTTACAAAAGATACAAAAGCAATAAACATTACACAATATACACATAAGTACAGTAGAAGAAAATTCGAAAATAGGCAATAGAAAATTTAACCTCTTGAAGCAGAAACCATCAGGCTAAAAAGCAGAGCAAATAATAAAGATTAAAATTCTCAATGACTTTGACTTAATAAAACCCCGTCTCCTGACCATTAAAGAAGAATAAAGAAAAAAAGCTCAATAAACGGCGGCGTCCAAGAAAGCCTTAATATTGAAGGGGCTCTCTTTCAATTCCCTTTGATTGGTCGGTTCCCGCGCTTTGTGTACTGATGTGTGTGTGTATGTGTGTGTGTTTATGACCTTCAGTCATGGTTATGAAATGAGCTAGTTTGACTTCCAAATGATGGCAACGACTTCAGCGCCGCGTTTGATCGCTGAACTTCTTCATTCTTTTCTTCTCGGTATTTTACTGCATAATTTTCTCGGAGCCAACAACAATGAGGATTCTTCGTATAGGTAATGTCGTTGAAGACGCACGAACTGCTGAAAATGTTATTAAATGCGGTTTGGTATATTGTTTGTTTTTCCGCGCCTGTGGTTTGTTTGTTCGTCACAACTCATAGTCCGGGAGCTAACTGTCAAAAATCAATGGAATACTGCAAATCGTGATAAGAAGATGCCACTTGGTAGGAATGTTGTTAATGGCTATACAATGAAATTAAGACCCAGAGGCACTTTCAAAAACCGTTTTAATCCAAGATGGCGGCGTTTTTCAAAATGGCGGCCTATGCTACTGCTTTTGCAATTTAACTCACACAAAAGAGGTTTTTATATCAAATTATATGTTTTTCAGGCCAAGGATTTCATTTAGTATGTTGAAAAAAAGCTAAATGTTCATTTTGATGTTTATTTTTTTATTTATTTTTAAGAATTATATTGTTTACGAGAAGACTACATGTAGTATCCAAAATCTTTTAGAAAGGTAGCCAAATTGCGACAGAAGAAAATAAACTGGGAAACCTGGTGCGGTGGTAACCTAACGATGCTCAAATTAGTCTCCTAAGAACTCCACACATATCTTCCAGCGGTGCTGCTATTATTAAAAGCATTCCGAGAAGGCCCGTTTAGTCTGAGGAGTTAGCGACAAAAACAGCCGAAATATTTCACTTCCGGATACCAGTGTAAAATTTGGTACAGAGCTTATGTACATATATAAGAACAAAAAACCGCCGGGAGACACTTGATCAGGGGTCATGAACTCCCGTGATGACGTCATCAAGATGGCCGCTTTTACAGGTAAATACGTTCGTTTAATTGCTTAAAACTCCATCATAGATTGAAATACTGCAAAACTCAAATGTATCATTTGAAAGCTCTTTGAAAGAGCTATTTGGAAAGATTTAATTTTTCTTTCTGAGGTAAAGGTCCCACCTTTAATGACGTCATCAAAATGGCCGCTTTTACAGGTAAATACGTTTGTTTGGTTAACTCCCCCTAAAACTCCATCATAGATTTAAATATTTCAAAACTCAACTATATCATCTGAAAGCTCTTTAAAAGATCTATTTGGAAAGGTTTAATGTTTATTTCTGAGGTCAAGGGCCCACCTGTGATGACGTCATCAAATGGCCGCTCTTACATGTAAAATATGTTCATTTAACTGCTTAAAACTCCATCATCGATTGAAATATTGCAAAATTCAAAACTATCATCTGAAAGCTCTTTAAAAGAGCTATTTAGATGTAATTTTTCTTTCTAAGGTCAAGGGCCCACCTGTGAAGACGTCATCAAAATGGCCGCTTTTACAGGTAAATACGTTTGTTTAACTCCCCGTAAAACTCCATCATAGATTAAATATTTCAAAACTCAAATGTATCATCTGAAAGCTCTTTACAAGAGCTATTTAAAAAGATTTAATTTTTCTTTCTAAGGTCAAGGGCCCACCTGTGATGACGTCATCAAAATGGCCGTTTTTACAGGTAACTACGTTTGTTTAACTCCCCCTATAATTCCATCATAGATTCAAATATTTCAAAACTCAACTATATAATCTGAAATCGCTTTAAAAGATCTATCTAAAAAGATTTAATTTTTCTTTCTGAGGTCAAGGGCCCACCTATGATGACGTCATCAAAATGGCCGCTTTTACAGGTAAATACGTTTGTTTAACTGCTTAAAACTCTATCATAGATTGAAGTATTGCAAAACTCAAACATATCATATGAAAGCTCTTTAAAAGAGCTATTTAGAAATATTTAATTTTTCTTACTGAGGTGAAGGTCCCACCTGTAATGACGTCATCAAAATGGCCGCTTTTACAGGTAAATACATTTGTTAAACTCCCCCTAAAACTCCATCATAGATTTAAATATTTCAAAACTCAACTATATCATCTGAAAGCGCTTTAAAAGATCTATTTAGAAAATATTTAATTATCCTTACTGAGGTCAAGGTCCCACCTGTGATGACGTCATCAAAATGGCCACTTTTACAGGTAAATACGTTCGTTTCCCTCCCCATGAAACTCCATCATACACTTAAATATTTCAAAACTCAACTATATCACCTGAAAGCTCTTTAAAAGAGCTATTTAGAAAGATTTAATTTTTCTTTCTAAAGTTAAAGGCCCACCTGTGATGACGTCATCAAAATGACCGCTTTTACAGGTAAATACGTTTGTTATACATTTTCAATTTAAAATTGTTATAACTTTTCAACTATTTGTCTTAGAAAAAAAAACCAAGCACTATAAAATAGCTCTTTTAAAGCGCTTTCGGATGATATATTTCAGTTTTGCAACATTTAAATCTATGATGGAGTTTTAAACAGTTACATGAGCGCATTTACCTGTAAAAGCGGCCATTTGATGACGTCATCACAGGTGGGCCCTTGACCTCAGAAATAAACATTAAACCTTTCCAAATAGATCTTTTAAAGAGCTTTCAGATGATATAGTTGAGTTTTGAAATATTTAAATCTATGATGGAGTTTTAGGGGGAGTTAAACAAACGTATTTACCTGTAAAATTGGCCATTTTGATGACGTCATTAAAGGTGGGACCTTTGCCTTAGAAAGAAAAATTAAATCTTTCCAAATAGCTCTTTCAAAGAGCTTTCAAATGATACATTTGAGTTTTGCAGTATTTCAATCTATGATGGAGTTTTAAGCAATTAAACGAACGTATTTACCTGTAAAAGCGGCCATCTTGATGACGTCATCACGGGAGTTCATGACCCCTGATCAAGTGTCTCCTGGCGGTTTTTTGTTCTTATATATGTACATAAGCTCTGTACCAAATTTTACACTGGTATCCGGAAGTGAAATATTTCAGCTGTTTTTGTCGCTAACTCCTCAGACTAAACGGGCCTTCTCGGAATGCTTTTAATAATAGCAGCACCGCTGGGAGATATGTGTGGAGTTCTTAGGAGACTAATTTGAGCATGGTTAGGTTACCACCGCACCAGGTTTCCCAGTTTATTTTCTTCGGTCGCAATTTGGCTATCTTTCTAAAAGATTTTGGATACTACATGTAGTCTTCTCGTAAACAATATAATTCTTAAAAATAAATAAAAAAATAAACATCAAAATGAACATTTAGCTTTTTTTCAACATACTAAATGAAATCCTTGGCCTTAAAAACATATAATTTGATATAAAAACCTCTTTTGTGTGAGTTAAATTGCAAAAGCAGTAGCATAGGCCGCCATTTTGAAAAACGCCGCCATCTTGGATTAAAACGGTTTTTGAGAGTGCCTCTGGGTCTTAATTTCAATGTATAGCCCTAAACAACATTCCCACCAAGTGGCATCTTCTTATCACGATTTGCAGTTTTCCAACAGTTAGCTCCCGGGCTATCAGGGGAAAGAGAATACAAGTGTTCTCTAGGCGCAGTAATTTTTCATTCCACTTATTCTCGCAACAGTAATATCATCCAATTCTCTGGTCTCATCCAGTCAAAGCCCATCCTATATTGCAGAGTTTAATTTCTAACAAGGGAATTATTCCGTTGGGTCTTCAGAACTGATTTTTATGATGTCAAGTAGCTTTTATGTACTCGCGAATTCACATGCAATGTTGTAGGTTTTGTCAATCAATTCAGGTTATTGGCGAACCAGGAAGAGCGTAAATAGTTACAAAGGGGGGAAGAAAATACACAATACAAATCAGGAATACGTATAGGAATCTAAAAAAGGTTCACATTGGCCAAAATTCTCATTCCAACATGATCAACAGTTTTAAATGGAGTCAACATATCCCTCAAAGTAACGATACTGAAGAAAGGAAGGGAGATTACATGACGCATGTCATTCCAGAGTAAAGAAATGAGAAACATAGTTAAAATTATCACAGGGAGTGAAGGCAACAGTTCTTAAAGAGTATCAACAGTCACTATGAATCCTAATGCGATTACATTTCGGAAAAATACAATTTTAGAGTGAGAACATCAGCCTTTTAAAATCTCCAGTAGAAGGAAGCCAACAGTTCCTAAATAAAATCACTGTCCAATTAAAAAAAAAAATTCAAAGTAAAAATCCCGTTAAAACCAGAGTAAGCACAGCAGTTTCTGAAAATTTCTACATGAAGGATGGCAATAGTACATAAAAAGTTACGTTGGAAAGAACTGTCCTGAAATACCCAATGGAATCACATCAAAGTTTGAGAATCAATGTCTGGAATAGCCCCAAAAATCTTCATCAGAAACGATGCAATAATATAAATAAAACACCTTTTTAAATAAAAACAATGTTCCCCATATATATGTTTATATCTATTTTTTATTCAAAAAAAAAAAAAAAACGGCTCAGTTCTAAGGTCTACACGTCTATTTCTTTTTCTAGTCACCTTAAATCCTTTATTATGGTAAAAAGGATTTTGATTTCACTTTAAAAAAGCTAAATGACGTAGTTTTAAAAAGATACCAACAGACGACATTTCGTGATGAAACTATTACTTTTTTCAAGCTTACTGAAAAACATTTAAAAGAAATCAATTGTTGCGGTGAGTAAGAGAATAAATATTTGTCTCGAAGTTGGGAAAATGTGCAGAAATAATTGTGGAAAGTTCTATCTCACATTTTGAGTGATCCAAAAAAAAAAAAAAAAAAAAAAAAAAAAAAAAAACGAGAGAGAGAGAGAGAGAGAGAGAAAAGTCATCAAAAGGAGGTGCGGGGCATGTAAGTGAGAAACCTTTTGTAATGTTGCTTTTCTGCTGATTTGCATGCAGAGGGGGAAAAAGAGCCAGGGAAAGAGGGTCTAGATGTAAGCTAGTAAATTAACAGCTTGGCACGGTAATCGTTGGCTCTATTTTGGTAACCGCAATTGATGAATAGATGCCATGCTCGCAATAGTACTTAATGTTTATTTTCACGTAACTACACGCAAATCAGGTACTCCATTTTCAAAGAATCTTTCAATGTAGATTGTTAAATTGTTACATTATGAAAGCGTTATTGATTGTGCATAGTTAAAAACGGCCTCCCTGTTTATCATAAAATGTATTATTCTGTAGTGTGCTTCGAAGGTTTTATTGCTTCTGCATAGCTTTTAATAGACCCGTTGTTTATCGCGAATTGTGTTCCGTACAGTTTATTTATTTATTTATTTTTTATTCTAGTTGTTATTTTGTTGTCTCTTGTTTCGAAGTTTGTAAAACGGTAGCATGTTATTTCTATAAAAACCAAGCTTTGCTTCTAAACTGATTATTTGTCATAAGCAGTAAACCTTCACGTTTGAAATTAATTAGGCAGGTGTATAGGGGAGAGTGGTAATGAATGGGCCACTTTTTGGTTTTAAATTTTTGTAATTTTTTCTAACACTTTGTTTTAACTCTAAATTGGTGTTTTAGTTACTTTACTTATCTGGCTATCTAAAAAAGTCATAAAAGTTGGTTTAGCACCTGTCTATAATGAATTATAATAGAAAATAAAAATTTTGAAATTTGGCCCATTCAACCCCACCTATGGGGTTGAATGGGCCATCGAAGGTAATGAATGGGCCACTAAATGAATTCAATGAAAACATGTGGATTTAATCTTTTATTTGCTGAATATGACAAAATTAATGTGGCACTTGACATGATGATACAAAATCATTCTGATTTAAAATTATATAAACATCAAAACTGATGCAATTAAAATAAAACTGATGCATACCAATTGTAACAGAAAAATGACTAAATAATGAGATTGTAAGAAATAAATAACATCAAATATATATAAAAAAATAACAGATAATACACACTATGATTTAACAAAATTTATATATTTCAAAAATAATATTAAAAATAACTTTCAAAAACTTCATCTTCATTTTCAAACTTGTCAAAATTCAAAATTTTTTTTAAAAATTTACTAGACATCTGGAATAAGAAATATCTAACTTAAGTTACCAAGAAAGGAAATGAAATTGTACTGTGAGGAATATTATTATATTCGAGGAGAAAGGGGGGCTTTTTCAAGCCACGCACTGCGACCCGAGGTCTATTGTACCATAGGAATATAATATAGATCTGCAAATTATATTTAGAAGTTACTATAAACCTATTTTGACGACAGTAATCTTTATCTATGACAGTCAGTTGTGTTTCATATTAATGCGAAAATCCAAAGAAAAGGAAGAAAAACAATATTTAGGTGGCCCATTCATTACCATGACATGGTGTCCCATTCAGCCCCACCTATACTTTTGGAATACATTTAGGTATTTTGAATACATTGAATTTAAATAACATCAAAATACATCTTAAAATTAGTTTATAGATGTGGAAAGACTAACTTATACATACGTATGCAGTGAAATACTTGGTACATGCTAGCTAGGAAATGTTTTACTAAAAAGGGAAAAAGTTACTTTTCAGTCAGATTCTTGACCATGCCACTCTAGTTTAAAAATGGCTCAGCGCAAACGAATGAAAATTGGATGAGTTTAGTAGAACAAATAGCTACATCTATTGATGGCATCAAAAAAAAAATTCATACAAATACTTTTTCATATTTTGTTAGTGGCCCATTCATCACCATGGCCCATTCATTACCACTCTCCCCTACTATATTTGTATAACAATGTACTCTGTGCAATATGATTTGTGGAGAAAAATGACCATTTTCTTTCCACTTTCAACATTTTTAGAGTGCGAATCTGCGACCGAGTACTTGTAGGGTGCGTGCTCGTTAAAACTGCGGGCTTGAAAGTTCCGTGGTCAGTCGTTAAGTAGTTAAAATGGGTACAAGAGACTGGAGAAAATTTCCTTCCCGTTCAATTTTGAGTCCCAATTGAGGAGGTGGATGTAACTGGTGGAGCCCTCTCTCCATGGATAATCTAGCTATTTATGTTCTATGTAAGGGATAATGATGATGATATTACACTTGGTACACCTATCACTTTTCTGGTGCTGAAAATGGCGAAATTTGAAACGCATATTCTTACACTTCTTCTTCTCTTCTTTTTTCTTTGCATGTGTAACACTACAAAAATTAGCATCAGCCACGGCATGGTTATATCTGGTTCAAAACTGAATTTGATACTCTAAAGTTCGTAAAAAACAAAAACTAAGAAAAAAGAGAAAGAAAGAAAATACGGCTCAGTTTGCAATGACGTCATAAACGACAAATTTTTGACGAAAGATAAAATGTTTCTGTCTTAATGGAAATGAATAAAACAACCGAAAAAATTAGCAAAACAATCAATATGAGGAGAAAGGGAAAAACAAACATACTCACACGTACACAAAGACACACTCACGAAAGGAGATATACAAATTTTGATTAGAGAAAAAAATGTTCTGAATAGCTATAAAAAGCTTCTTCGTGACATTAAAAAAGAGTTCCGCAGCAACAAAAGTATGCTTTGGCTCAAAGATTTATTAGTGCCTGTCTGTCTTGGTAATAGCGATTGTCATTTGTCAGGGAAGCACGATTCTTCCATTCCGAATACGCGCACGTGTTTTGGCTCTTCAAAGTAAAGGGATATACAACTGGAAATTTAATTCGTGTTTCTTTTTTTTTTCATAGGATAAAGTTTTTACAGTAGAATGCCGAAAATCTAACAGATACATTTCGTGAAATGAATAATTGCATATACACTTTAAGAAAATTCTAGACAGCTACGAATCTTCTAGGTACGATCCGGCATTTAGCGAGTTTCCACCTATTTCCTGCCGTAACCAAATTTTTGTTTAGGGGAGGGTTTTACGAACACATTTCTCATGAAATCTATTGTATATGATAGATAAAATTCGTATGTATTCGTATAATCTATTGATTTTTGCTACACTAGATTATTTAAACGAGGGCACACTACTTTCAGGGTATTAATCCGCGCAATTATAACAGATAAAATGTCCATTAAAACGCAAAAAAATCTGATGTGTATATTACATAGCTTCACTAATATTAAATATTCGATGCATTTTTAATAATTCAAAAACACAGATACGTGTGCTCATAAAGGGCCATTCACTCTTCTTAAATTTATAATTTTTGACACAAACAAAATGGGTTAGGTATAGAGTTTGGTTCATTAAAATTTAAAGAATTTCGATGCTTTTGTTACTTTCTGATATTAATTAGTTTTATTAAATAAATTAAATTCAGAAAAAATAAATCAGTGAAAATAAGTTTTTCAGCTGAAAAGTGCAATAAAAAGCTATAAAAATTTTGGAATACCTTTGAAAAAGTTCGTTATGTTTGCACCTTGAAAACAAACCCCTTAAATACGGCCCGCAGATTTCTGTTACTTGAATATTCTCTAATAATAACTATCAATATCTGATTTGGTTAAAATTAAATAATGATTGAAATCATCCCCTAAAGTACAATAGTACACTTTTCAATGGGATAATAATAAATGCGATGCAGCGCCCTAGTACTGAGTTATAACTAATCATGTTTACCATTGCCCTTAATATTTGATTTTTCAACAATCAGTTTTTATTTGGAGCTGAAATAACCCATGTGAGTTAATTAAAATTAATTTAAAATTGGTCGTACATTCCCAATGTATAGCAGGAGACAATAATCCCCAAAAGTTCTCAAAATTTCGCATAGCTTGGATGTAAAAGTTAGATAAAAGAGACAGAAAAAAACATGAAAAGCAATATCGAGTACTTTTTTTAAGCTGATAATTTTCACATAGGGTGTTGTTGTTCTGATATGGGCGTACAAATATACATGTGTACATATGGGTACCTGGAAAGTAAAAAGCACTAAGCTTGTTAGAAAGGAGTAGACTTTAAAGGTTTTCTTTCGTGATGATTTGTATAATTGAATTGCTCTAAAATGAAAACTATTGATAAAAACCTTAGTGCTTTATGTCTTTGAATAGAGAATAAAAAGTTGAGTAAGACGTTATTGAACTCTCGAGTTTTAGAAAAAGAAAAACAGCATAGTGTCCTTTATTTTACAAGTGTAACCTTAGAGCTTCATACCACTGAAAAGAGCATAAAAAGTTGAATTGAATCGTTTATTTCAGAAAGCACTAAAGGGACAAACACTATAAATTCGAAAAAGTATTTTTACCGTTGTTTATGAAAAAATTGATTCGGATTTCAGTATTTTAAACTGAAAAATATCCATATTTAGATATTGTTTCTTTCAGAAAATATTGTGTAATCACTATTAAATAGTTTAACTTGAAGAAATAAATGTTTTCTTAAAATTATAAATTTTGTCGCTGGGGTAGTTTCTGAAATAAACGATTCAGTTATATGCTACTGAAATCTGAATTTTGAAGAAAATGGACACAGTGCCTTTGACCTTCCACATACAGATCTACAAAACTATTTATGAACCAAAACTGGAGGAAAATCTCCTATCTCATTCCCTGCTGGACACATCCGTAATTACCCAAAGCAACATCAAAACAAAGTAATACACGAAGTCCTCGCAAATTTTCCTCTTGCTCTCTGAACCATAAATTTCACCAGATCCGAAAAACAAGGTAATTTCGGTAACATTGTTTCTAAAAGATCTCAATCCCTCCGTTTCCATCAATTGAACCTTCTCTGGCAGACGAAGTTAAATAATCGTTATGGAGAGTGAGTGTTAGGAGCACCGCCAACGACCATTACTTCCTCTGCGAAGATAAATAACGGATAGAATCATTAAGACGCTCTTTTCGACGTCACTAATCGATGTCGTTGACGCAGACGTCATCGACAGGGGATAATTTATAATTAGGGGGCATAATATTGGAATCAAGGAATCGGCCGAGCTTTTTTTTTCCTTACTTTTTCTTTTTTTCTTTGACGTTAATAAAGGTTAATTCATTTCTTCACAGGCTTACTCGGAATTTTTCCCAATGGAACCTTCAAGTTATTCTTAAATTACTATTAAACATTACTGCTGAATGAAATTTTTTTTTCTTTCTAAATCCAGTACACTAAAAATAATTCACAAAGGTTCTTGGAAGATATCTTTCAGATAATCTGCCTAAATTCTTCCAGTAACATTTGTGGCAAAAAATTGCTTGGAAATTGCTTTCCGTGGGAAAATATCCTGCTTAACCAAAGAGAAAATATTTGAGCGTCCCCCCCCCTCTCCCGAAAAAAAAAAAAACATTCGCATCGCATATAGAAGCCAATGAGGTACACTACAAAAAATGAGCTGTTGTTTTTAAAGTATAATTCTGACAGCCGAAGTTCCAATTTAAAACTGTAAAATGCACAGTAATAAACTGTAAAACTAGCAATTTTACAGTTTCTTACTGTAAAGTTATTAATTTTAGTTTATGGTCGTAAAATTTAGCTGTATTATACTGTAAAAACAACAGTATAATACTGGCAGCAGAGGTTTCAGTTTAAAACTGTAAAATAAACGGTAACAAACAGTCGAATTAGCGATTTTACCGTTTACTGTAAAATTAGCAATTTTACAGTTTAGTACAGTGGTTCTCAACCTTTTCACGGCTAACGCCCCCTTAAGGAGTAAAAATTTTTCCAACACCCCCCTTAATGTTAAAAGTGAGGGGTTTTGCGAAAAGAGGTAAAAAATTTAAAATAATTTCTTTCCAGAATTTTACAAAACAGTTAAACAACATATATTTTCCCTCGGCATACATTATTATATATAGAATTAAAATGACGAATTTAGAAATTTAAATACATCTAGGCTTAAAAAATATTCGACTTTCAAAAAAAAATATTCGACTTCAGAAATATATACTAGTGAGATATTTGTGCTTGGTGATTCAAAGCCAGTTTAATCAGTCGGCTAAATATTTTTTGTAAGATGAAGGCGCAAAACCCCTCTTGGAACGATTTGGAGACGATTTCGCTTTTTTGTAACTAGGTAGATGACAACACTGAATCCTCGTTTGACAAGGTAGGAAGAGGGGAAGGTAATTAAAAAAATTTTTGATGGTAGCCCACAGAGCAGGATAAAGGCTACTAATGTTTCTTTGCACCCAAAATCCTGCAACATTGTTAACATTCCGGAAACCAGCTTTCAAAAGTTCATTGTTTGAAAGTTCAACCAATTCTTTCTGATACTGAACAACTGGTGTCTCAATGTTTTCAAAAGGGCTGATGACGCATTGAGGAACGTTCAGAGAAAAAATATCCTCAAAGCGCTTATAGAAGTCTTTGTGCAAAGACTGAAGAGAGAGGTCGGTAATAAATGTGAGAAGCATCAAAGGAAATTTCCCTAAAAATAAATCATGAAAGTAAATGAATGAAATGAGAAAAAGCGAAAGTGAAAACACTGAGGTCAAACTAAACAGTCGAATTGGGTTAGCACAGCATTGCAATACGGTTGCTAGGTAAAATTTAGGAAAATGACCAAACCAAGGAAAATAATAAATTTGCACGAATACCCACTCCCATCGAGAAATTTTGAATAACTTTAGGGGAAACTTACTTTCCCATAGGTACTAAGATAACTTAAGAGAACATGGTGAACCCATTAAAGTTTGGCAATAAACATTAAAATCTGGTATTCTAATCTAGGAATTGTTCAGTCTGAAAACCAGTTTCGTTTAGCAACAATCAAAGTAGGCGACTAAAACTTGAGAACTTAATTGGACCATTTTCATCTACAGATGAAGTACGGCACTTTTTACAGGCATGATAATTACTAAGTAAAATATACATGCATCACTAAAAAATTATATAAAGCTATTCGAAATAACATTGTAATAGTTAGAAAGAATCAATCAACAATTCGGCTAAAAAATAACCAACGATGGTTTGGCTTTTGAATTTTATGTGGCTGTGCGTGATCGAAATTAGCCAAAATGGGCAACCCTGATTGCAACTACGATTAATTGCAGCATTTCTTCTTTAGGTAGCATTCTCTTTCAAGGTTGTCGGATGCAAAAGATCACTAAAAAGCCAAATAGCTACAAAAGAGAGAGAGAGAGAGAGAGGGAGAGAAAAGGGAAAAAAGCTAAGTAAAAAAGCTAACCTTTTTTGAAAGCAAAACAGGCACCTTAAAAAAAGGTAAGGAAATAAGATTAGAGATTCCAGAGTACATAAGTTGATTTATGGTTGGCACAAATAATTCAAGTTGGATTCGTGATTGAATACAATATTTAATTTGGATTTTTAAATTTAAAATTAAACTGTAAAACATTTATCGTCCACTGATCCCAAATTTTCCCACCGCCCCCTATCGCCCAAAATATATCCACCGCCCCCCTACTGCCCAAAACATGTTCATCGCCCCTCAGCATCTTCCCACCGCCCACAGGGGGGCGGTATCGCCCCCGTTGAGAACCACTGGTTTAGTACTATAAAAGTAGCTATTTTACAGTCTGTGTATAATTAGCAATTTTTAAAGTTTATTGCTATAAAATTAGCTGTATTATACTGCAAAAACAACATTCATTTTTTACAGAGTAGGAAAACAAGAAATCCGTGCACCATATGCCAGTGTTCTATAAATATTTACTTATTTCCTACTTGTCCAAGCCAGTAAAAACACATGTTATGCATTTTAGATACATTTCACATATGCAAGTTAAAAATTAGCAAACTATTAACGTTTAACGTAAAAAGAGTAAACCTTTATTTCGCAGTTTTTTAAAATTTAAGTTGCTTCACTTACTCTGATTTGTTATAAATGAAGTTCATATACTAGAAACCCTCATTTTGAAAACAGAGCATGCCGCCATGCTCAAAATTTAACTACAAGGCAAGCTATAGATAAGTGAATTTTATGCTTTTAAAACTTTTCAAATAATACAGGTATAGGCAGCTTTTCTTGATTCATTTCATTAAAGTTTGAAAGAGTTTTAAAAAGTTTTTTTTACTATATATATCTCTTTCATTTATCCCCCCCCCTTATAAAAAAAGAAAGGAAAAAAAAAAGAAAAAAAAGGAAAAGAAAAGCAGAAGCGTTCTCTACATATTTTATAATTTTTTCAAAATAATTATACAAGTCAATAAAGTGCTTTTAGTATCATGTACCAAACGCTGCAGTTTTTAAAAACATTATGAATTTCTGAAAATTAAATTGTGATTAGATCTTCATTTACTTTTTGGCTACCTAAAAAACAGAATTCAATAAATCCTGAAATGCCCGTCAAGGAGCAGAAGATGGCATGCCTGCTTTATTTCCTTCCTCAATTTTTTCAAACTTAATTCAGCCTCTACCTATTATAAACGCACCCATTATCAAGAGTTATAAAACCTCCAAATGACAATTTTCTTCCTTTAAGGGATATAAATAACAGCATTAACCATTAAGGCCACCGCCGAAGAAATCGATTGGACGGCAATCCGCAGTGTGGGGGTCATCCAGTGGAATTATTGTCGGTGATGATCTCGAGAAATTTGTGGTCTCTTTTCTGACGAACTAAAGCGAAGTTTGAGCAGCTTGTGACCCGACAATTAAGTTCGATAATTAATTATAATCTAATATTTCACCTTCATATCGATTTTTATGCGTGGATGGAAATGGTAGATCCTGTTTTAGACGTGGGTAGTAATTTGTGGAAAGTTTGGGTTGGGATATAACTCCTGTGGGATGAATAAAAAATAAGCATGATAGGTTGGAGAAGAATTATTGCACAAAACAGCTGAAACTGAAGAAACAAAATAGTAATGCAGAAAAACCAAAGGAGTAAAAATGAAATAAAATAATGCATATGATAACACATACAAAGCATATTTTGTGCATTCCGCTCATGTTAATTAGATGAAGCGTATTCTAATGGGAAAAAAAGTCCAAACAGAGAAAGTTCCTTCAACTAGTACAAAATATTTTCCTTACAGTAGCAATGTAACAAGTCAAAGGAATAGAAACGAAATAAAATAGTACTGATGATGATAATTTATAAAGTGTGTGTTATACATTCCACTTTTGCTAATTACGTCAAGTTTATTCTAATGAATAAAAATATGTTCACTAAAATAATTTTCATTTAGATTTCACAAGTTGTTTCTTACTAGCCACCAAATCCGCAGCCTCCGCTCTGTTACAAACATCAGATTAATACAGAAGATTTAAGATTTTGAATGAAATAAATAACATTTTAACGTCAAAAAGAGAGAGAGGAAAGATTGCCGAAACGGATAAATGATGAGAGACATAACATATCTGTGTGTCGTGATTAATTTGATAATTTTTTTAAAAGAAATGTTAACAAAGCATAGAAAGTATATGTTAAGTACTAGGGATGCACCGATAAACAAATTGACCGATAAACAAATTACCGATTACCGATTAATCGGTTGCTGATAATCGGCCGATTAATCGGCTGGGCCGATTAATGATAAAGGATGATTGTTTTAATGCTAACAATTTTACCATCCCAATTTTTTCTTTCTTATATAGTTCCAAGTTTAGAAATAGTAAGTAATTTATTTATGAGAGAAGATTTTTTTTCCTTTTCCTAATTTTCACAAAATATTTTCAATGTTTTATCAAATTTCTAAGAACCAATTTTCATATTATTGTTAATAATATTACATTTAACACATTGTTAATTATGTTAGTTGAACATAAAAATTCAAAAAAAAAAAGGGGGGGGGGGTCTGTGGTGAGCGCTCCAATTTAGGAGTACTTTTAATTTAAAATTTTTGATAATTAGTAGCAATTTAATTCAAGACTTTTATTCTTTGTGAAAATTAGAGATCATCTAAAAGCACTGTGTTAAGGAGAAAAATATTGCCACATGAAATATTTTGCAACATTGTATATGTGTATATATTTTTTCAAAGCAAGAGAATTAATTTATTAAAAACTATACATCAACTGTGAGGATTATTATTACTGTTAATAAAATTATTCATTTTGTTTTTTAATGAAGGTATACTTTAAAGAATGATATTTAAAAAATATTTTTCCAGCCGATTAATCGGCCCAATTCTGCCGATTTTTAATAATCGGCAAAGTGGCCGATAGTGGCCTATTAATCGGTACTGCCGATTAATCGGTGCATCCCTATTAAGTACCCTGCCTAAAAATTCGGTAAGTATGAAAGTCATGCATCGAAATTAAAATAATGTAGGAGTTTCCAGCACTATGTATTGTCTTACAATTATTTCGTCTCTTTCTATGGGCAATTTTTTTTTTTTTTTCAAATTGAGTTTTTTTTTTTACGTTACGAAGTGCCTTTCATGTATATCTACAAGTAATCTACAACTACAAATGATACTAATTTCTGAATTATTTGCTGGCAATTCGATGGTGTAAGAAAATTTGTTGATTTTTTGTTTCATTCAACTTTGAAACTGCTGTAATGAAAAAATTGAAAAAAGACATAATATTCCACCATCTGACCACATAATTTTGCTTTCTAAAAAATAAATAAATAAATAAACACTCATAAAGGTTAAGTTCTTCAAAACAAGCTTTCTAAAATGACGGATTCCTCTAAATCGAGTGATAGAACACATTGTTTTTATTCAGAAATGGAACAGGTACCTTTCTCGAAAACATCACACTCTTCCTGCCTGTGACTAATTATTTGTCTTCAGAAAAAAGGTAACTATTCGGCACAGACAGCATGATCTAATTCGCCTGATTCACTTATGCGACAGGTGTATGTACACAATTGACGTTGTAGAATAAAACCATCCCTCCACTAAAGTATTACGTTAGCTACAAAAGAACAATAAACAGTACGGGAAAAAAAAGACGCAGTATATACAACAGAGCGTCAAAAACAAGAACTAATTGAGACCATGGGTAGTTTGGATTTTCAAGTTACTCGGATTTTCGAAAATAGGCCAAGAAAATACCGTTTAGGAAAATAGTATGCCATTTAATCAAATAGAATGGTTATACAATGTGTATGTTCAACGCTTCAATATATTATTCATTACACTTTTTAAACAAATTATAGCACAAATGAATTCTGATCTGATTGTATTGAATAAAAAAAAATTAATTAAAATTACATGTGAATGCTTTCGGATTTTTGACGTCCCTTGTCAAAGATCCCTTGACAAAAAAAGACATATTTGTTTTTTATTACTATCATCATTATTATTAATATTATTAATATTTATTAATATAATAAAAATTTAATTAATATTATTATAATATTATTAATATTTATTAATATAATAAAAATTTAATTAATATTATTATAATATTATTAATATTATTATTTTCTTTTATCAAAAAACAAAAAGCATAAGGCCGTCATAAAAAATGTGACAGGACATTTGCAAATTATTTACCCAAATTAAAAGATTTTGTTTAGAAATAGAAATAGCGCAGAAGATTAAATTTAAGTCATTCCAAAGCGATAAAACTCCGCAGGCAACCTGCCAACTCAATTTTTTTTGGGTTTATAAGATCAACCAATCAAATCAAAGGGCAATGCATTGGAAGGTTTCATAAAATCCCAAGTGACATTTCAGGATATTGTGTGACATTTAGAAGATACGAAAGTCTTTTTCTCCGCAGAATGTTTCATTGAGAAAATGTGTGATAAAAATTGTCTTTTCATGGAAATGAATTACAAAAAATTGTTTTTCATACCTTCACGTCATTATGCATATTTTCCGTTCTATGCCTGCATAGAAATTTTCAATCGAAAGTTATGCAGTTTATAGGAATGAAATATATTCTTTTTTATGGGAAGAATCGTTTCCATGCAGTTGAAATGATTTTGTAAAATAGTGAATATAAACTATACAATGATGGGCGCAAGAAAAGAACATGATACTGTTAGGTAAACAGAAATTTTAAAGTTTAATGGACAAACAGGTTTTGCTTTTGCTTTATTTCGCTTAAATTGCACTGGACATTTTAGAAGAACAATTAGATAATAAATCTGAATCTTAACCCATTAATGCCTAGCGTCCCTTTTTAGGGACGGTGCAAAAAAAGGGTCTGAATTTCCCCGAAATGAACATTTCAACCAAATAATAGTGTTCAATCAGTACCTTGGTATTGTTTCAATTCGTTATTAACAGATTGCAGCACATAACCATTGTAAAGTGTGTTCTGTAGCAGTTTTAATATGACCTTTATCAAGAATGATATCGTTCACAATCTCAAGAAAAAAAGCTAAGTTTTCAAAGTTATTCCCAGCTTCCCGGTTTATGTTAATTGCTGATTTTATTTCTTCTTATAAAATGTCTATTTAAATATTATATCGTAGGCAGAAAAAAATTTTAGTAAAAAAAGTATATACTCTCTGGGGTCTATCGTAACTTTTAAGGGACGATTTTTCTTTCCTTAATAAAAAAAATATTTTTTTTAAGCAATATTTAAATTTTTTTCCTGTCTATTAAACGCTGTTTGTAACCAGTATACAAAATACCTTTGGAAAAAAAATGTCAGGCATTAATGGGTTAAGGTTTTTTATTTCGTGAACGGCTCATGCTAATCACAAAGAAATTAGCACTTTATTGAACTACGAAAAACTTACTTTTAGACACTTATTCATTTCATAAACTACATTTTTTAGTTTTTCAGTAAATATTTTACTTTAAGTTAAACCTAATTTTAAAAATTCTTTTCCTTTTTTTTTCTTTAGACAAAACGGTTCAAACCGTATCACCGGTTTATTGAAATTACGCAGTCTAATGCATCCTCTCTCCCGCGATAGCAAATTTTTATGGAACTAGTGTCAGCATATAAAACTTAGGAGAGCAAAAGAGTGCGAATGGAAACAAAAAAGTAAATCTGAAAATGAAATATGAAGCAGAATAAAATAGTTAAGAACAACATTTTTAAATAACTCCTGAGACTGCTGAAGGAAGACTTGTCAAAATGTGGGTAGTTTGTAACAAATAGCCTTTACTTAAAAAAAATATCTAGATTGATTTGGGTTTCAGACATGCCAGATATTCACCAGAAAACACATATTTTCTAAACTATTTTGTGTCTCATTTTAGCACCCGAAAAAAAAAATACTGTTCAGTATTCATTGCTTATTCCATTTTAAGGAATTAATTTATCAAAACACCCCCTTTGTCGGTCTCTTGCTCTTTTATTCTTAATTCTAATCCTTTTCGTGTTTAATTCAAAGTGCAACGCAGGGAATGAAAGATTTTCTCACACTTCCGAAAACCCATTTTTTAAAAAAGAAGTTGGAGATAGCTGGTGAGAAGTCGAGTATTTTATGACGTTTATAAGTAACTAGCTGCATGGCCCGGCGTTGCACGGGCTACCTCTGTATAAATGTACTATTCAACACAATACCCAATATAAAAATACCACGCACTTTTATTATGTTTTTAGATAAGTACTCATGTTGTACTAAACCATGACAAATCAAATTATTTATTTAGATTAGTAACTATATGCAACTATTAAAAAGAAGTTAGACTCATTTGAAGCCAACGTATATATGTGCTACATAAGGAAAAAAACGTTAAAAGAATAATTAAACACTACCCAATATAAAAATACTATGCAATTAAATTATGTGTTTAATACCAGTGGTACAAAATAGTAAAAACGTTACAAAAATATGACGAATCATATTATTTACTTAGATTAGTAACTATCTTAAATCCCAATCTGATTACAATGAAATTAACCCAACCTGACTCATTCTGTGATTGTGCCTCTGTGTGCCCTTCCTAACGCGCATCCTGGTTACGTCCATGGACAATACTAATAGGGGCATTTTGCTTTTATACATAGAAAGTTCTAAATGCTGAAAAATGCAGGACAGATGGACCATCTATGTTTTTCTTGGAATTGGCTGTTTTGGATGACTCTTAAAACTAAGTTACGAGCGAATCCTATGATTATTAATAATGCAAGCCGATCCGTAAACACGAAATTTTAAAAATACATGCTGAAAAATTCAAGACAGATGATGGACCTCCAACATTCGGCTTGTTTGGAATTGATTGTCTGTTTTGGATAACACTGAAAACAGTGAGCTGTCGGCAAATCCCATGATTATTAACCATGCAATACCGACTCTCATGTCGGAAATTTCTAACCACCCGCTGAAAATTTCAGGACAGATGGACCTTCTATGGTTTAAAGCAGTAAAAAACCTTCCCTAAGCCTAAGACAGAAACAAGCAATACACCACCAACTCATTTATTCTATATATGGACTGCAGTTTCGTTTTCTTTAGCACTTGTCAGCATGGAATAGGAATTAAACGAGCTGGAGGCAGAAATTCTCTTTGCAGAGAGCAAAGAGAGTCAAAAAAAAAAAAAAAAATTGGTAGCTAACGTGAAATTAGAATACCATTTCATTTCACACTCCAGGGTCCCCCGTACCTACCACAGCTCCGTGGTTTAATCGGGATAGGGACCTGAAGAGCGCTCTGTTCTTAATTTTCAACCAGAACCTAGGGTCGAGCAAGCCCTTGGCCCAGCACCCCCAGAGGTACCGTTTCACTTGGAGGACTTTGTGACCACGACATTTTTAACGCCTCCCAGCACCATTAATCAAGACGGTGGATCTTTGATCGGCTGGGATCGAACCCGGGTCCCTCCGGACAAGAGTCCGATGCCTTACCGATCGGGCCACCACGGCCCCATTTAGAATACCAGCAAGTGATACCAGCGAGCGATTTGGTACGGTACAAATCGTAAATTTTGAGGCGAGGCTCGGGTATACTGCAATATTCCATGCTGACGAATGCTAAAAAGCACGAAACTAGTCCACGGATGGAATAAACGAGTTGGTGGTGTTTTGCTTGCTTCTATGATTTGTTTAGAACTGACTGTTAGCCTGATTCGGATGACAATGAAAACTCAGATGTGAGAGAATCCCATGGACATTAATCATGCAATGCCAAATGCTTTTCAGTCTCAACCTATTACCCTCGTTTCCTGCCAAGAACTTGGCGACATATCTCGGGTGCTGGTGATTTCTTACCCAAATTCCGATAATCAACCTTCATTTCGATCAAATGGCTCCTCAATTCATTCAAGCGGAAGAGGACTCTCAACAAGGAAATGACCAATCGGCAGAACATCGAGTGAGCACAGGAAATCCGTGACTGAGGGGGTTATTTGGCGCCCTCAGACACTTCCTCGTGACTGTGCAACAGCGGAGCGTTACAGTCAGGAAGTAAATAAACAAACGACCACTTGACTCTGTGTCAACACTTTCAAGACTCATTGTCGAGAACTGGTCTGATCCGCTTTCGACGTCTGTCTTTGAATAAAATGATAGTGCGTATTCATGAGTTAGGATTAATGGGGTAAGGATCCTTGAGGAAGTTGGGTTGGAACTCCTTTTATAGTGACCATGTTCAAATGTGCTTCTAGCATCGCTGGATTCACTTTTAAACCTGAGGACTTTCCCCTTTTGCGATTTTGAAACAGTTCTTAGGCTAATGGTGATCTCATAACTATTTTTACAAAAAATATTTTATTTTTTAAGAGCAGGGACGGATACAAGGGATGGGCGATGAGGCGAACGCCGCCCCTCCTTTGATGGACTTGGCTCCTGTAAGTTTTCGATATTGAAGTTCTAACAGCGTAATTTTGGAGGAGTTTTGATGATGTTGAAGAAAATGAGTTTTGGAGTTCTCTGCCCAGAAATTTTTTGGAATTGAAATCCAAAACCTTTGTGATCAATATTTGCGAACCACAGGGCCGTCACATCAAGTTTTTCTAGGGGGGGTCAAAGGTGCAAACACAATGCAGTTTCATCCGAAAATAGCAAAAACCACGCCCACTTATATGTGAATATAGTATGTCTAAAACTTTATGTGCTTGTATTATTGTATATTTACTGCATCCAAAAGCATAAAAAACACAAATTAGTGCAAAAACAATGAATACTTTTTTTCAAATTTCAAATTTAAATATTTTTTTAACAAAGTTTCAAAACGTTCCAGGCGTCACAATTTTTTTTCAAACTTTGAATTTCAACTTAATTTCCAATCATTAGGCATGATTGCATAAAACAATGCATTACATACAATGTTTTATGTGATAGTTTATAAAAGATGGCTGAAAATGAAAATTTATATGATTTTTTCAACTGAAATTTTTTATTTTTAGCCATCTTTTATAAACTATCTCATGAAACATTGCATGTAATGCATTGTTTTATGCAATCATGCCTAATGATTGAAAATTAAGTGGAAATTCAAAGTTTGAAAAAAAATTGTGACGTCTGGAACATTTTGAAATTTTGTTAAAAAATATTCAAATTTGAAATTTGAAAAAAAGTATTCATGGTTTTTGCACTAATTTGTGTTTTTTATGCTTTTAGATGTAGTAAATATACAATAATACAAGCACACAAAGTTTTAGACATATAAATCAATAATTGAAAAATATCAATTTTATTTGTCCACTGTAGCCTTTAGATTTACACTTATGCAAAAAAAAAAAATCCAAACGCAACTGATTAGTTCCAAGCAAGGTTTCGGAATTCCACAGGTTTGCATCAGTCTCTTGTATGAAAACGTAAAACAAGTATTTTTCAGAAAAAAGTTTCCTGAATCGCTAAAAATTTAACAACTACAGATTTCGCACTGTTGTGAAAAACACTTTTAGCTAAAAGTGTAAATATGAAAATGTATTAAACTTTGTTATTATGAGTTCCGCCTAAAGTTCCGTTATGATTCTTTCAGATTGACTAAGTTCCAGCCAAGGAAAACGTGCAGTCTTTGGGTAGTATCACTTTGCAAGAATTGAAAGTACGTAAGCTGATAGGCATTTGCTTGCAGTTCAGCCTTTTGGTTCAGAAGTTTTCCGGATAAACCAGAAAGGTTTCCAGCTATTGCTATGAACATATTTAAGTTGTCATGGAAGGATCCTGATTTATTCTAGAAATATGACTAGTTCTTATCAGGTCTTCAAAAAGATTTTAGGTTAATTTCAGAAAGATTTCTGACTTGTAACGGGAAACTTTTTCATTTGACCAAATATTTTACCAGTAGAAATTAGGCACATTAGCTGCCCATTATTTTCCTGGTACGTTTCGGCTTTTTTTTTTTTTTTTTCAATGTTTTGTTTCAAACGGGGCTGCGTTTGGCCATTACCATTTGCAGACCTAGTGCGTTCTCCGAGACCGGCATTCTTTTCATGTGGCACTACTATCCCCAGATAACCACATACGTCCGCAGGATGTCCTATAACGATCCCACAAATCCTTTATAGGACATGTCCTTCGAAGGATCACAAAAGGCGTCCTTTGGATTGCCTACGTGGGACGAGTTCTCTCGAAATTTGAAGATCCCACATCTGAGTGTAGATGGACATCCAACTGGTATCCCATACAAGAAGAACTACTAAAAGCCGGTTTTCCGCACATGCGCGCTAGCATAGCACCCATGCTGTCGCCCGGGAATTGCGAATATTTACACCACCATTTTGAAACGTGCTGCATGTTCTCTGTCTCTGTTTCGTGAAGCTTTTATGCTATAAATTTGCCAAGGTAAGTCTAACTATTACACATGTTTGTATTTAAAATTGTTTTTGAAGGATAAACATTAAACCAATGCAGCAGTAGGATATTTGTTGAATAGAAAATTCTTTTCAAAAGAAACTTTTAGTGCGATCTTTAAGAAAAAGCAGTTTAGCTTGAAAAGCATTTTAGGCTTCGACATATTTAATGTTAATAGTTTACAGAATAAAGTAAAAAAGCTTGTTGTTTTTTTTCCTGTGCCAGAGGATAAAAAACTATTGAAAAGTAGAGTCAAAGACAGGGCCGCCGTTTGGGGGGGAATACTGGACCTCTAGTACCCGGGCCCAGAGCTTTGGGGTGCCCGTAAGGTTATGAACATGTTTTTCCAGTAATAGTGTCAATAATTTCATCAAAAAAAAAATCTTGCTTTCCATTGCCGATTCTCAATATGAAACAATTGCTAGTACAAACACTAATGAATGAAACCCGCTTGCGCAAAGGTAAATGTACCGCTTTTTAGAATCATCTGGCGATACAAAAAACGTGAAAATAAAATCAGATGTACACTTTCGTAACTAAAAAAAAAAAGGTTTTCCGAAACTTTTTTTCTCCTTTTTTTTTACAATTGCAAATGTTCTGAAACGATGGCATGAAAATATGCAATTGGGGTGTGCATGGGGGGCCCGGCATTAAAATTGGTACCGGGCCCCATCGCTGGTAGCGGCGGCCCTGGTCAAAGGACGTCCAGACGACCTGCTTAGGATAAAAAGGGATGGGCAAAGGAAGGAGACGGATCTGCGAAGGACGTCAGAGCATCCTATGACAGTCCAGCAGTGGTCTTAAGGATGCCCGCAGGACGTGCGTAAGATTTAGAGTCGTGTCCCGTGATAGTCCTGCAGTTGTCCTGAAAATGTCCGTTTAAGACGTCCTGTGGACGTAAAAAAAAGTGGATTTTGGATCACCTGCGGACGTCTACAAGACGTTTTTCGGTAAATTTGGGATCTCCTGCGGAAGTCAGAGAATCCTATGAATGACGGCTTCTGGATGTCCAGTGGATGTCTTTGTGTTATCTGGGTCGAGGAATGCCATTGCCACGATTAATTTTACGCCCAGTTTCCCCACTACATATAGGCACCTATGCTCTGTTCGATGTGAAACTGCACTAGGAATTCAATTTGGACAAGAGATACTGCATGCCAAACGAGTACTTGAGGGATCTTTTACATGCTGCATAATCATACGACATGGAAACTGTCGATTATTTGCTTCCTTAAAAAACAACTGACTGCAGCAGGTTCGATCCGGCGCCTTTGGGCGTGAGAGGCAGGCGTTTTAACCACTGCACAGCTACATAACTTTGTCTCTGCTAATTATCTCTTTTTGACAATGGAACAGAAAGGAATTTTAATGTCTCTTTCAAAGAGAAAATTATTACAAATCTTGTTTTTCTTTTGTGTATTCAAAATTTACAACTGATTCCCTTGGCTTTGTTTGTTCTCGTTTTTATATTACGTACATGATATATTTCCAATACTAAACGATCCTGTAGAATTTTTAGAGCAAAAATTTTGTTAGAGTTTTCATCAGCTCTTTAGAGATCGCATCAGTCATCACAAAATGTCCGTGTACATTTCAGTTATTATCTCAAAGCGCATAGTTCACAGTGTGTAGACGTTATATGATAGTAAAACGGTTTTGAAGATATTTTTTGGAAAAACAATTCCTAATTTGAAGTTGTCAAAAATTATCATCTGTTATTTTCCCTCTCTTCATGTACAAGAGCGAGCAGCATACTAAACGGAAAATAAATCAGTCAAAGGCAACCCTAGACTTTCAGTTTATAATTAATTGTTCATACAATCGATTGACTAGATCCAAAGCAGACGATAAATAATGAAGCATTACGTCAAATGGAATGTTACTTGATTGGATTTATTTTGATTGGGCAAAATTAAATAAGCATACACGCACAATCAGATCCTATTTTATTTCTAATGATAAACCTTCTTATGATTCTAATTCAAACACTTTATGTTCCAATGAATGCCTATTAAATAACACAGGTCAACAAAAAAAAACCTTTTTGAAAACTTTTTTAATTTTAATAGCTGATCTTGATAGATTTTTATGTGCTGAATCCAAATCTGCTTGTAGTTTTTATGTATCACCCTTAGTTTCCAAGCAAAATGTATTTTATTATATAGTCTAATACCCATTTACAGTATATAGGGAAATCAATGAAACACTGTAGAATCGTAAAAATGGTTTGTATTTACAGTAAAATACTTGGAATAGTAATTTTATGTGATGATACAAGGTTCACTTGTCAACTGGAATTGCTTTATATTTTCTTTCCCTTTTTTCCTTGAAGCTTCTTGTGTAGCTTTTCCTGCGATGAATAGCTTGCTGAACTTCCCGGTGAAGTGACCAACAGTAATCCCCCATCATGTTGTAGCATGTGTTTCAGCAGTGCGGCCAACATCATCTTTGTTCATTAGACCTATTTTTTCATGTTATCTTAACTATGAAAAAGCTGTTAAATTCTAAAAATGTTTCTTTATTTCATGAATGTAACTATAAAATGTGAATAAATGGTGGGTGATACAACTTTTTAAGCATCATATTTGGATTCAGCAACCTAAACAACATAAGAATAAGGTATTTTCATTAAAAAAGTTTTTTCATCGTTGGTTTGTGTAATCTTTGAAAAAAGTATTTAACGCTATCGAATTTAGTTGTCATCTTTTTTTAATACGCTTTTATCAGTTTCACATGTGGTTTGTTTGTTCGTATGTATGTATGTATCTCCGAATAAAATATAAATTCATGTTCTTTACAAATAAAAAAGTAATATATTTAACACTAATATTAATGCTAAAGGCTAAACTATATTACATGTTGATGTATTTTAAGTGTTTGAATTGTTTGTATGTAACTCTGAATAAAAGATAAAATTCACGCTCTTTGCAAATAAAAAAGTAATATATTTAATACTATTATTAATACTAAAGGCTAAACTGTGTCATATGTTGATGTATTATAAGTGCATGTAAACTTAGTGGATATTCAATAGTTTTAAAATCAGAGGAAAATCAGAGTATCATGAAATATTTTAATTAATTCGAAAAGCGTATTTTTTAGTTTTTTAAACTACATTTTTAAATTATTTCTCTTTGGTTATTTTAATTTTCTTTCGTATACCTTTGTTCTGCATTTGGGTTATAGAAAACGATATACAGCGTTTTCTTCTCTCAATGTTTTTTTCCTTCAATTTCTTAAGTTGCCTTATAGGAATGGATGATGGAGAAGTAGTGAAAATTAAGTGTGATTAGAGTCGTGAAATATAGTGTCAGCAAAGACGAAAAAATACGAATGGTGAGCTGACTCGTTAAACAAAAGCGTAAAGAGACATAGCTTGAGAAAAGCTGAAAACTACAGGAAAAGACTTAAATGAAAGCACAGTTAAATGTATGAGCTGTGTTATCGATTTTTTTAGCTATTGCCATACATAAGTGTCGTTTTTTACCTATTTTTCGGATTATTCACAATTATATCAGCGGTTGCTGTGCCATCCTATTCCGCGGATAACGGACATTCACTGTAGAAGCAAAAACGTTAAACAGTTTGTGAGTAAAACGTTAAAACAAAACGAAGAATAAGCTCTGGAGTAGTTAATGAGTAAAGACTTGAAACAGAATTAAAAGTGTTATGCATTTATTTAGTAAAGAATTAAAACTACGCAGAAGCAAATGTGTCAAACTGCACATAGTGGCGCTCTTGCATTAATGTTACATTCCACCAATGTTTTCACGCGCTGATCACTCACGATATAAAAGTACTGTCTAACATTTTTTCGTGAGACCTCCGTCGAATCTGCGCACGCGCCACGTCTCTTCTGACTTTCTCGAAATAGGGGGGAAATGCAACGAGGAAGTAGCAAGCGAACAAAAACCGAAGGCATCGGGAAGTGCGCATCCTAAACCTATCTCCCCTTTTTCAAATGGAAGCGTTCGTGGCTGCCAGGCGCACAATACGCAAACAGACAGTAACGTGATGATTGCCACTGGATACAAACTAATTTTTCAGCTCTACATGTTTCTTCTTATTTTCGGACAAAGAAAACCATTAATGCAGTTAATTCCCCAGTAAAACGATAAATAAACTAAAAACAGCTATCACAAAAACTCTCATTACCAAATGATTTCTGCTTCCATCAATGCCATTTTACTGTTATATATTGAAACCTCTTGGGATGGTGATGCCTACGAATGAGAGATTTTCATTAAAATAGTGGTTGATTGTACCAAGAAGGTCTCACCATATTATTTCTATAGCAGTTGATTTGGATTTTATGCGTCTATTACTTTTTAATTGATATTTTGTCCGTTAAAGGGAGGGAGCTTCATTATAAAGCAATAATTTTTCTGCGAAGTAAAATATTTTTGAAGTGGAAGAAAAAAATACAGATTGTTACAGATTTTTCGTTAGACAAAGAGTTTTAAATAAAATTTTAAATAAAAGTAGAAAAGAAGAATGGAAATACGTGAGTACTTATTACACGTACGATGCTACATTAAAAACGCAAAAGCAAATTAACAAAACACACAAATGTTTTTATATGTTTAAAAAAAAAAGGAGCTCTCGGATAAAAAAAATGTATCGCTGATGCAGTTCAGGGTGTGTTTGGAAAAATACTAAAATCACAAAAAATACTAAAACCTTTTTCTAATTAATTAATCAAACATTGGGGGACCAGATACACAGTGTTGGCATCTGTATGACTGAAGGAAAGATAGAGAAATGCGTGGTAGAACAATCCAATCTCAAAGGGGCATACTTATTCGTATTTCAAATAAAATCACTTATTAGTAGGAAGTATTAAACGCATTTATAAGATTATGATTTTATGATTTTCTTCATTTTTAGTTATTATGCACTCTGTTTGCGGAATTCTCTCATCCGCAGCCAACCTATATTTTTATGTGAATTATTGGGAATTAGCAGTATCATGTTACTAGTACAGTAAAGTTGTTGTACTAAAATGAAACTATGTTTTCGATAAAAAATACTTCAATATAACCTTCGATTTAAAAAAAAAGATTAGTTTTTCATCTTATTGCATTACTCTGACTAAGGATGATTCCAGAAATTTTTCAAGGAGGGGAGCATTTGATTTCTGTGTTGCTTGGCCTTTTATAGGTTCCCGAACTTCCTTCCCCTAATTTCATGGAAGCTGGTCTAAAACTCCACTTTTTTCATTTATTTTTTGGAACTTCAAATTCTAAAACTTTCTAGAGGAGTGCGCTGAACCCCATCTTTTATCCTTATGTCATCAAAAAAGCGTCCCAGTATATGTTTTGCGGACTTCAATTTCGAAACATTTCCAGCGGAGAGTCCTGAACTTCTAAGATCGTCTAAAACTCAGTTTTTGCAACTTCAATTTCAAGAAAAATTCCCTGGGTTCCGAAGGTTATGATCCCTGTCCTTGAAGTAATGACAAATAGGCTATAACTACGTTTTCAAGACTTCAATTCAAGGAAAATATGCCAAGATTCCTGTTTGTCGTCACAAGGAGAGGGCGATCGCCCAAATAGCCCTTGCCTTGTAATCATGCATGACTCACAGAAATAATACTTCTCTGACGTAACTATACTGGTTCTTGGACGTTTAAATACATTGAGATAGTCAAATTTTTGCTTTTAAAAACAGAACGCTTCGAAGTTATTGCTCAAAAATTTCACATTTCAATGGATTCAGTTCACTGAGCACCAAATTCTCAATTCCTTTGTCAACAATTCCACACAATATCGGCAAAAGAACAATACAAAGCAGAACTGCTTTTTCCTCAGTTTCCAACTGCGCTATTACGTAAGAACGACAAGAAAAGTTATTTCAAATTCAAAACAGAAAGCAAAAAAATTTCATTTTGTAAATGCCTTTTTAGAAAAACAATTTTGATCTACAGTTATTCTTTTTGGAAAGATATGTCATAATTTGAGTTTTTCAACAATGAAAGATAAGTTATTTTGAAGTTTTTATTAGAATAAAGCACGTTATTTGTAGCATAAGAATTACAGCACCTTCTTTTGGCAACACTCCAGATACCATTTTTAGAACCATAGGAGCGAAATGTAGATGTGAGCTTAATTCTGACATGTGGAATTTTGAGATTCTTTTTGTACATTTCAGTATTAAACCCTAAGATTTATGCGCATTTATCCAACTATCTTGTAAATATTTTTGTACTTTGTATTCACTCAAGCATATTAAGTTTTCTTCAAATTGAAATAAGACAAACATTTTAGAATATCATTCGTTGAAACTATGTTCAGAATTTATTTTTTCGAAGATCAAAATAAATTTTGCAAGCGAACATATCTTTAATTTTAAAACATTTTATGTGCACTACAAAGTAACGAAGTTTGATTTTCCATATAGGAATACAATTTAAAGACGCGTGTTTTGAGATTGATAGAAGTCAATTTCTCAATTGAAAAAAAAAATAACGCTTAAAAGAAAATCTTGTGCGAGTAACTTATCGCACAAAGACAAACATTTCATTTGCGATACAATCGTACCTTGAAAATGTAGTAAAGGGTGGGGGAGGGGAGGGGGAGAAAGCCCGATAGATCAAGAGACACATTTTCCGTTCACGAAACGATACTTTCTAATTTTTGATTTTTCATGGTTTATTTAATCGTTTTACTTACTTTTAATTTTTTTTCGTATTATTAGAGATATTTTAAACATACAGGGTGTCCACTCCAATCGTGGACCAATAGCTAATTTCTAAACCGTTAGAGATAAGCATATAGTTTATTTAGGAAAAAATCTCCAAATTACGAAAGGAATTTTGGGTCCATTCAATGTTTTTCAAAAAATCAAATTTTGAAAGAGGTACGAAATTTAAATTTTTACACAGCCCCCCAGTCCTATCAATCATATTTAGTAAAACATTCTTGACACTGTAACGTTTAAAACTAAAAAAAAATCACTCTTCTACCACAAAAATTGACCGAGTTATGACGTTTTGAAAAATCAAGATTTTGCATTATTTCATGACGTCATCGAGCGATCGCTTAAGGGACCGTATGCGAAATCCTTCAAAATCTTGATTTTTCAAAACGTCATAACTCGGTCAATTTTTGTGGTAGAAGAGTGATTTTTTTTTAGTTTTAAACGTTACAGTGTCAAGAATGTTTTACTAAATATGATTGATAGGACTGGGGGGCTGTATAAAAATTTAAATTTCGTAACTCTTTCAAAATTTGATTTTTTGAA
The DNA here is from genome assembly GCA_038373865.1 of Uloborus plumipes. Taxonomy (NCBI): domain Eukaryota; kingdom Metazoa; phylum Arthropoda; class Arachnida; order Araneae; family Uloboridae; genus Uloborus; species Uloborus plumipes. The sequence goes on from JAXGGA010013701.1 coordinate 34,012, forward strand.
AAACATTGAATAGACCCAAAATTCCTTTCGTAATTTGGAGATTTTTTCCTAAATAAACTATATGCTTATCTCTAACGGTTTAGAAATTAGCTATTGGTCCACGATTGGAGTGGACACCCTGTATATTAAGCTTTTTTTCATGCATTTTACTTTTTTCTGTTACTTTCATGAGAAATTAGGCAAAAAAAAACTATAAATTCGCAGAATTTTGTGAACACAGAAGTGCTACTTTACATTAAATAAATTTACGATTATATGCTTAAGCGTTTTCGTGCAGTTGTAAATTAGAAACATATTTCTTAGAAATTAGCTCACTTAAAAAATTATAAAAACAGCACAAAAATTGAAATGAAAGAAAAAAAAATGTAGAAAAACTTAATA